>CM060948.1:339220313-339252026 GCA_030765055.1 Mantis religiosa
ATGAAGGTTTTCCCTTATACTGAAAGATAAATGCCTGGTAGCTCTAAGCTCTATGTACACTGTACTCATTTGAACATTATTCACTGATCGTCCGATGACTTATATTTGGAAGTTTTCCCTTAACGTGAAAGATGAATATCTGGTAACTCTAAACTCTGTGAACCCTGTACTCATTTGAACATCATTTCATTCATCGTCCGACATGACTTAACGTTAGAGGTTTTACGTTATCCTGAAAGAGGAATATCTGGAAACTCCAAGCTCTGTGAACCCTGTACTGAGTGGATCATCATTTCACTGATAGTCTGATATGAGTTAACTTTGGAGGTTTTCCCTTAACGTGAAAGATGAATATCTGGTAACTCTAAACTCTGTGAACCCTGTACTCATTTAAACATCATTTCATTCATCGTCCGACATGACTTAACGTTAGAGGTTTTACCTTATCCTGAAAGAGGAATGTCTGGAAACTCCAAGCTCTGTGAACCCTGTACTGAGTGGATCATCATTTCACTGATAGTCTGATATGAGTTAACTTTGGAGGTTTTCCCTTAACGTGAAAGATGAATATCTGGTAACTCTAAACTCTGTGAACCCTGTACTCATTTAAACATCATTTCATTCATCGTCCAATATTACTTAACGTTGGGGTCTTCCTTTATGCTGAAAGATGAAAGTCTGGTAGCTCTAAGCTCTATGTACCCTGTACTCATTAGAACATCATTTCATTTATCGTCCGATATGATTTACGCTCGAGGTTTTCCCTTAACGTGAAAGATGAATATCTGGTAACTCTAAACTCTGTGAACCCTGTACTCATTTAAACATCATTTCATTCACCGTCCGATATGACTTAACGTTGGACGTTTCCCCTTATCCTGAAAGATGAATGACTGGTAACTCTAAGCTCTGCGTACCCGTAACTCATTTGAACATCATTTCACTGATCGTCTCATATGGCCTAACGTTGGAGGTCTTCCGTTGTCTTTAAAGATGAATGATCTAAGCTCTAAGCTCTGTGAACCCTGTACTCATTTAAACATCATTTCATTCACCGTCCGATATGACTTAACGTTGGACGTTTCCCCTTATCCTGAAAGATGAATGACTGGTAACTCTAAGCTCTGCGTACCCGTAACTCATTTGAACATCATTTCACTGATCGTCTCATATGACCTAACGTTGGAGGTCTTCCGTTGTCTTTAAAGATGAATGATCTAAGCTCTAAGCTCTGTGAACCCTGTACTCATTTGAACATCATTTCATTCACCGTCCGATATGACTTAACGTTGGACGTTTCCCATTATCCTGAAAGATGAATGACTGGTAACTCTAAGCTCTGCGTACCCTGTACTCATTTAAACATCATTTCATTTATCGTCCGATATGATTTACGCTCGAGGTTTTCCCTTAACATGAAAGATGAATATCTGGTAACTCTAAACTCTGTGAACCCTGTACTCATTTAAACATCATTTCATTCACCGTCCGATATGACTTAACGTTGGACGTTTCCCATTATCCTGAAAGATGAATGACTGGTAACTCTAAGCTCTGCGTACCCTGTACTCATTTAAACATCATTTCATTTATCGTCCGATATGATTTACGCTCGAGGTTTTCCCTTAACATGAAAGATGAATATCTGGTAACTCTAAACTCTGTGAACCCTGTACTCATTTGAACATCATTTCATTCACCGTCCGATATGACTTAACGTTGGACGTTTCCCATTATCCTGAAAGATGAATGACTGGTAACTCTAAGCTCTGCGTACCCTGTACTCATTAGAACATCATTTCATTTATCGTCCGATATGATTTACGCTCGAGGTTTTCCCTTAACATGAAAGATGAATATCTGGTAACTCTAAACTCTGTGAACCCTGTACTCATTTAAACATCATTTCATTCACCGTCCGATATGACTTAACGTTGGACGTTTCCCCTTATCCTGAAAGATGAATGACTGGTAACTCTAAGCTCTGCGTACCCGTAACTCATTTGAACATCACTTCACTGATCGTCTCATGTGACCTAACGTTGGAGGTCTTCCGTTGTCTTTAAAGATGAATGTCTGGTAGATCTAAGCTCTATGCACCCTGTGCTCATTTGAACATCATTTCATTCATTGTCCGATATGACTTAACGATGGATGTTTTCCCTTATCCTGAAAGATAAATGCCTGGTAACTCTAAGCTCCATGTACTCTGTACTCATTTGAACATCATTTCATTCATCGTCCGATATGGCTCCGATGTACACATCTTTTTCGTTTCAGATTTGGAACATTTGTATCTTGGTCCTGTTGGTTGCCATTTAGAAGATCCTTGAAGGCAGCTTGAGTTATTGCTGAACGAATGCGTTGTGTTCTGTACTGGGGGGAAGGAATTCGTCTCCCAATTTGAGGTCTGACGAGTTGTTTTCCAAGTTCTAAGAGAAGTTGTCTTCTGGCATTTTTACCTCTAATATGATGTAAAAATTTACAGTACAGGAGGTAAGCACTGAGACATGCTAAGTCAAGTATATCGACAAATAAAGCAAGTGACTACCTTCTTGTTCCATGCTTCACTAAATAGTGACTAGCCATCTTACCAACAGTACCAACACCTGACTTTGTTGAGTTGTACAACAATATCAATTCAGTTTTTTTTATTTTCTCACGTCTAACTTTCACAAAACGCAATTACTGTATTTGTATTCTATAATAATTTGTTACAACGGTGCATGTATATGTATTGTCTACGATTTTGTAACAACAACAGACATACAAATCTCTCTCGGTGTGAATTATCTGGATAAGGTTTTTCTGGGGCTTTCCCTTATCCTGAAAGACGAATGTCTCGTAACTCTAAGTTCTATGGACCCTGTACACATTTGAACATAATTTCATTTCTCGTCCAATATGACTTAACTGTGGAGATTTTCCTTTAATAAGTAATTGTGAAGGGGGACCATGTCGTAGTGACCAAAAGATTTCCTGTTGATATCCAATAACACAGACTTTAAATGCAGAAGGCTGTTAAAGGTTTTGTCTGCTTATCGATCAAAATAGGAAACGTTGAATAAGATAATTATAAACTGTTGTGAGTTTACAATTTACAACGTAACGTAATGCTTATATGTTAACTTTGGTCTTTACTTACTTCATATTTGTTAATTTTTTTAATATATTAGGAAAAAACAGGTCGTGCCATCGACACCTTAACACAAGAAGGACCGGCGAGTATGGTCTACCGAGAAGGACCAACACGTCGTTTTGACGGGTGCAGTTTTATTTGCCCTTTTTAAAACAGTAAACAAATTTGAATGCATACCAATTTATTTAATATTATGTATACAGTTTACCAGTATATAATTTTACTTTTGTCTGAAGAATTACGTGGCAAAATGAACATTTTAGGCCTAAAAGTTAATCCAAATACATACGATAACCAAATGTGAAACAGACAACTTCCCTTACCAAACACGCGTGTTTCAACATAAAATTTTGAATATCACAGTATATAGTAGAAAAAACACTTATAAACCTGATTTCGCTCATTCAAAGGCAGCTGTAGCATCGTAGCACCCAACACACATGTGTTCAGCTTTGCCTAAACATGGTCCATAAACATACTTGCTGTATTTGTTACATAAATGCTTACTCCTATTCTTCCCTCCTCATCCGCCAGTTTGGCAAGTCTTCCAAATGTTGCTCTGCTGAGATACTGTGTTAGGAGGTGTATTTTGTACCCTTGTGGATTTATATGCTGAAGGCAACTCTTCTGCTAAGTTGTATATGAACTGACGTCTGCTTACTTTTTAACCTGTTACTTTGAATTTGCCTCAACTGCAAGCCAAAGCTTTATTTCAAATTTATCGGTTTATTGCTCATATATTGAATGAAAGAGCATCTAGCCTTGCAAGGTAACATTTGCTCATCCACAGTGATATTTTCATTTGGAATGTAACACTACAAGGAATTGGCAATAAAAGGATTTAAGAGAGGAGTAGCAGCTGCAAAGCGATCTGTACTTAGTCTTTGAGAACGTCTGTCCTTGTCATCCAATCGCATAAATCACAAAATTTCAGCGAAATTGTTTCTGCTCATTGTGTTCCTGAAAAATGGTGGTGCCCAGGTATTCGACCATAACAATTACAACGGAAAGTATTTTACCCCAAAACCTCGTAAATACATAAGTGGTAGCACGAATTGCGCCACTTGGGCAATAAAGTTTTCTTACCCATCGACAAAATGACGGGTGCGATCCTTCTAGTGTTAGTAGTTCATATCGGTGATTGCAGATGTCACTTCTACTTGAGTGATATTGGGCGCTATATTGTTAAAATGGGCAATAATTGCACCTCTACCCACAACACGCAGTGCAATAGTTTAAACTGTTTGAATGGTAATCTGATTATGGAGAAATGGTGCCTGTAGTATTTATTGATCTCAGGGAAAAGTCCTTACATGCAATCACTTATTGTACAATAAAAAAGAAAAGAAAACGTGCACTATATTCCTTTGAGCGATCAGCGGCCTAAGAGCGTCCCGTTACAGGGTCCCTGTGTCTCTCTTTCTCCCCTCTATATATTTACAACAGCAATACTCCAGATCTTCTGGTCTCCGTCCAGCCGCTCTGACCATTTAGCTACAATGACCAACGTGCCGACATGACATTAAATGCTCCAACTGACTCGTGTTTTTTTTTTTTACGGTAAACCACATAAGAGTTCTCATAAACACATGAGACAACTACCTTAATGGCGACTTCTATGGTGTAAATACATTAAGGCTCGGGCTTTATAGTTAACTACTATTAGGTCAATGACACTTGGTATTTAAATTCAAATAATGCCACTTGACGATTTTTCAAGAAAATCCTCCAACAATGAACTTGCCTTTACATCGAAATTGTTTCATTCTTATTCCTCCGAATGTCTGGTTAAATACCTTTTTATTAATGTGGACAACTTCTGAGATATTCTTTGTTGTTTGCCTGAATATTCAAATATGTGTAATTCTCTCGGATGGAAAGTCGCTATACATGTATTTATGGAATTTTGTACTACGTACATGTAGTAAGTAGAGGCAAGTACTGCATTTCATTAAAAAATTCTTTGCCAAGATTCAAGTGGAAATACGCGTTTTGAGGTCCCGTGAATATTGATACCGAAATTAAAGGATTGAAATAAGTAAAGAATCGTGATGGATTTCAAAGGAGCATTGTATATTTGTTACGACATGAACAGGTGCAGCTGGTTGAGTTGTGTAACAAAAGACACGGGAGAAAGGGGGTTTTCTTAGAAAGAATTCTAAATGGGTAACACTTGACTTCGTTTGAAAAGGCATTGTTCGGACCCTTAATAATGGCATGACGGAGACTAATAATCACAATGGACAAAAGTCCCTAAAGGGAGTTTTGTTGTGAGTAAAGGGCTTCAAAAGGTGAAAGTCACACACACGCAGCTGTGTACAGAGAGGACAAGCAGTCCGCGGCTGGCGGTCGATTAAGACGGTTATCTTGTTCTATCTTGGGCAAGGCAGACCAGAAGCGATGAGACAAGATACCTGGCGGTTCATATGTAACGACTTAAAGGTCATCGCGTAGTAAGTATTCCACATACGGTAACTCTGAACATTGATATATCGGAACCGTTCGTCGGCAACTTCGAGTTTGATGTGATGATAAAAAGAAGCGTCATTAAATCACTTTGAAACGGGTATTCCAGTTACGTTAGAACCATCCTTACTCATACATATCCGCGCATACCCTGAGAGGATCTCATTGCTCATACCCTGCGACACCATCCTATATAATCGCTTCAATATGAACACTATGTTAAAGTAAATGCCCGTGTGTGTGTGAAGAAATGTTGGTTATATACCAAACTGAGGTACTTAGCTTCAATATCCTCCTTGGAGTCAGCACTAACACTTTCAGGAAAATACTTATAATATTTTGCAGCACTTTTATTTCCTAAGAAATGTTTCTACCGAAGCAGATGTTTGATATTTGCATAAAATACAAAATGTACATCCTTCATTTACTGAGAATGCCCGCCCCCTAAGTTGTCTTTGGAGAATGTTAATGGATTACAATAAGTTTGAGTAGTTGTAAATATGATTATTAAGCAAGCAATTTTCTACCAAAAGTACTACATTTGCAATGTTAGCTCTGTTGTAGGCACTTCAGCCTACACATGACATATGTGACAGTATTAGAACTGACCAGCAGCAACAGCGTGAATACGGACAAAGTTATTAAAACAGCATTTTGTCGTACGACATACTTCAAATAATTATTGTATAACTTTATTTTGAGTTCAAACAAAGTAATTGACTTTCAGAATATTGCTGATTGCGCAACGCCAACTTTATGAAATGTAACCGTACAAAGTTCCCATCTGCTATTACGAGGGCAGTCTGAAAAGTTTCCGACGTCAACATGAAGATGGCAGCACTCGTAAATATAAGCTAGAGCATTTCGTTGTTCATCTGTTGAGAGTTACTCACCAAAGTTTCAGCCATTTTGAACGCTCAGTAGTTACGTAACATTCGTTTGAGTTAATGTGAGTGTTTTTATGAAAATGGACAAAATCGAGTATCGATTTGTCATTAAATATTTGTTTTTGAAAGGCAATACGCCTACGCAAATCAAAGATTAGTCGGATACTTTGTATGGGGTCTCTGCACCATCATTTACCGCAGTGAAATTTTGGGCAGCTGAATTTAAACGTGGCCGTAAAAGCTTAGGAGGCGATGAACGTTCGGGATTTACGAAAACATCACCAAAATTTACCAAGTGGTGCTAGACGACCGCCAAATTAAAGTGACAAAGATAGCAGAGGCTATGAATGGGTCAGAAAAAGTGTTTGTCACATATTTTATCAACATTTAGACATGAGAAAGCTGTCAGCGCGTTGGGTACCGCGTTTGCTCACGTTAGACCAAAAACGTGTTCGAATGAACATTTCCAACGCTCTGTTGGTGCAGTTTAGGCGCAATAAATGCGAGTTTTAGCGCCGATTAATTACTGTTGAAACTTGACTACACCATTATACGCCGGAAAGAAAAATACAGTCGAAACTGTGCACTGCAAAGAGGGAACCGGCTGCAAAAAAGCAAAAAACTGTCTTTTTTGGCAGGGAAAGTGATGGCGACTGTTTTTGGGATAGTCATAGAGTAATTTTAATCGGTTATCTTCAAAAAGGGAATACCATTACAGGAGCATTCTACGCATCATTACTTGACAAGCTGAAGGCAGAACTTGCGGAAAAACGGCCACATTTGCAAGAACAGAAAATCCTATTTCACCAAGACAACGCACCGTCTCACACCTCAGCGGTTGCAATGGCCAAAATCCATGAATTACGGTTTGAACTGCTTGACTCACTAGATCTAGCCCCAAGCGAGTTCTTTTTGTTCCCTCATCTGAAAATTGCGCTCAAAGTACAGGTATTTTGATTAAATGAGAGTGAAATCACCTTCCTGAACAATTATTTTGCAGAGAAAGCTATTTGGATGGGTTACAGAGATGGGAACATCGCTGGGAGAAGTGTGTAGAGTTACAAGGAGACTATGTTGAAAAACGCCGAGTACTTTTTGGACGGGTTACAGAGATGAGAACATCGCTGGGAGAAGTGTGGAGAGTTACAAGGAGACTATGTTGAAAAACGCCGAGTACTATTTGGACGGGTTACAGAGATGAGAACATCGCTGGGAGAAGTGTGTGGAGATACAAGGAGACTATGTTGAAAGACGCCGAGTACTATTTGGACGGGTTACAGAGATGAGAACATCGCTGGGAGGAGTGTGGAGAGGTACAAGGAGACTATGTTGAAAAACGCCGAGTACTATTTGGACGGGTTACAGAGATGAGAACATCGCTGGGAGAAGTGTGGAGAGTTACAAGGAGACTATGTTGAAAAAAGGAGAGAAAGCAAACTAAAGTGAGGTTCCTGTGTTCATACATGGCAGCAAATTGTGAATAACGAAAGAAAACGAAAAACAGAAAATTCAGTGAACTCAAACGATATTTTAAAGAAGATTTAAAGGATGTACAAGACTAGGCTTAACAAGAAATGAAACAATCATAGAAGAATTGAATGTTTATAAATGAATTGAGAAAATCGAGGAGATTAAAAACAAATGAAAACGGCACATGAACCTCATGAGTGAATAAAGGATACGTGTTGCAATTTACAGATATAAATCAGTAGGAGAAAGAGACATCAGGTATCCTAGGAAAATTTGGGAGAATAAAGAATGCGAAATAATAATTTCTTCCGCACCAGCCGTGTGTAGGCTAAGGTTTAAATGAGTAGAAATTATATTATAAAATATAATAATATAATATTATATATAATATACGAGGCGTGTCCGTAAAATAATGTCTATAATTTTATTTAATATATAAAACATGTTTATTGTCAATGAATGTTACATTGATTGAAAGGCGGAACTTACAGCTATTTTACAACGTAGCCACCATCGTGATTGATGCAACTTTGCATGCGCTGTGGCAGTTTTTGTATACCCTTGTCATAGCACTCTCCCGCCAAGTTGCGCAGGTAGCGCTCAACCTCGTCTTTCAAATCGTCGGTCTGGAAATGTGTTCCACCCAGGTGTGACTTCAACTCAGGAAACAGATGATAATCACTAGGTGCTAAGTCTGGACTGTAGGGGGAATGGGTGAGGATGTTCCATCAGAACTGGGCCAGGATATCAGCCTTGCGACAATGCAAATGTTCGGTCAAAATCTTGTCAATCGTAGTCTTACTGACTTCAGGAATAAGTTCGCACAGCTTCGAACTGTCACACGCCGATCTTTAAGCATTTCTTGCTCCACTTTTGCAATTGCTTCGGCTGAAACCGAAGGCCGACCAGAACGCTGTTGGTCATGGACGTCTGTACGTTCGTCTTTGAACTCTCTGACCCACTTTCGCACGTTTTTGACGTCCATACACTGTGGCCCATAGACTTCGCATAACTGACGATGAATTTCAGTTGGGGGTAGTGCCCTTGGCACTCAAAAAACGGATCACTGCATGCAACTGGCACTTGGCGATGGAAGTGATAGGAAGCTCCATCGCAAACGGCTGCCCAGCCAAGGCTGATGGTTGCAACGGATTCGTTGTGGTGGGAATTTGAAACCAAGCTAGATGCCAGTGTTGCCGGATCTCTCGTAATAGTGTTTGTCACGGCTCCAGCGCCTTGGAGACCTTATTTTACGAACACGCCTCGTATATAATATTATTATACTTGTATATTATTATTTTTGTATAGTATTTGTTGCTTCACTGTAAGTAAATTCATATTTTACGTATCCTTAGAAGATGTTGAAAATTAATACAACGTGTGGTTTTTATTTTGACACATGCGGTTCACACACACACACACACAGAGAGAGAGAGAGAGAGAGAGAGAGAGAGAGAGAGAGAGAGAGAGAGACGAACTTAGAAAATTTTTAATAAAAATATATGTATTTGTATTAAGGGGTTTTCAAAACATGTATTTCCAGTAAAATAAATAGTTGTAGAGAAATTAAACATTTTCAATAATATGCTATCACCCCCAACGATACTGTCGCGAGCAATTTTTTCGATAAGCGCGGCCGAAACGCACAAACAGATAGTGTAAACAGATAATGTGATATATAATATAAGCTCGAGGGCAATCCACAGAGTGAAGACTGACCCCCATACCCCTTTAATGACCAGGGAGTTACCGTACTGTCCCAAAAGGGCGCCCGGCATCTCCGTGGGGCTTTCCATAGGGACAGACCTAGAGACTAACAAGGCCCCCCCCCCCTATCTGGTCCTGTGGACTCAAGACGGGATGGGAGTGGATACGCGACTTCCACGCGCCAACCCCAAGGGGGAAGGCTACCGGTTAACCTTGGTAGGGCCACCTGGTGAGCAGATAGTGTAGCACGGATATAAAGATAGCGCGGAGATAAAGGCATGCCGAAGCAGACAACGTTCGTGTTTTGTCTGGGCCGTCTTACAGAACACTCGATTATCTTCTGGGACCATGAAGAGCTATATAAAAAGGAGTAGCGATTGCCAGTGAGGACAGTCGTAACTAGAGTGTAATCGGAACTGAGTACCATGTGCCTGCAACTATGAACACTTTTGTTTGTGGACGGTGACCTTGGAAGATTGTAACTGTGCATGGGACGTAATTCTGCTACTGTAAGAGTTGACCAAAGTGCATTTCTACGGCAATAAAGAACACTTTGAATTTCTGCAAATTGGAATTTTAATTCTACGAACCAATAAAGTAATAATACTTTACAGGAAGAATGCTTTCTTTAGTTTGTTATTGTGTCAAAAACATATCAAAGCATTTTAATTAAAGTTCTAATAGGTTTAAGGTATTTGCATGAAAAATAACACTGCTCTGCAATTTTTTTTTCTGCTTTCCGATCTGAGACGTTATATTTGTCCAATTTGAATATTTAAAATTAAATGGTGCTTTCAGTTTTTCTATTATTTAAGGTTTTCTCACAAATCACAAAATAAATTGTGAACATAATGTTGTTGGTGTAAAAACGTGTGTATTATGTCTAAAATAAACACAGGATGCAAATTTCCGATCTGAGAGGTCATGTTAACCAATTTGTCTGTGCTAAATTGAATGGTGCTTACTTTTTTTTCTATCACTTAACATTTTCTCAAAAATACCAAGATAAATTTTGAAAATACTGCAATTACATAGTGTCCAGTATATAAAAGTATAGAATTTCATAAAAATGGTACGAAATGAGAGCGTCTGCTTCCATAGAAGACTATTTTCATCAAAATCGGCCAAATCTAGCGGTACAGTGTAAAAGACTTGTGAGAACGGTCCATGAATTTCTCCTCGTTTTATATACATAACTGTTCAGAATTGGTAAACAATGAAATGTGGTCAAAATGAAAGGTATATCATGTTAAAGCACAGAATTCATGGCAACTACCTATTGCGACATTAACTATTTTCTAAAAACTCGTTATTCGTTTAAATATTTTGCTAGTATCTTTCTTTCTTTTTTTAAGTGCTTGGTGAGCATTCTTTTGTTTTTGCGTTGTCTTGGAATGGATATAAAATTTCAAACGCAGTACATAGGAAGCAACTAACAAATATTAATCTCTATTAGTACAAAGTATGTAAGAAACGGAAACTTTTGCCAGAAAAAATGTAGCGTGTAGTGTTTAACCCCCGCTTTTACTACATACGGCACCGCAGGCGGTGACGCTGATGATACATGAAATGGAAAGTGAGCACAGGTGAAATCAGATGGCGAGGGAAACCGGAGACCCCGGAGAAAACCTGCCCCAGCGCCATTATGTTCACCTCAAACCCCATTTTGCTGTGTCTAACCACTCAGCCACGGTGCGGCCACTTTTGTAAGAAAGTCCAGTAGTTACAGTATGAGTGTAACATACTGTATACCCACGACAAGAAGGCAAGAGACGAATGAAGGGGAAAGGGGCTCGAACTGTCTATCAGCTCTGGTAGTGGATCTGTTTACTACGAAATGAGTGTATGAGAGTACATATGAGTCACCCATGCTGCCAGATCTAATGCTCATTTTAGTAACTGCAGTGATAGGTATTATGTACTGTCTACCCACTACAAGAAGGTAAGCATGGTATGAAGCGGGAGAAGGGCTTGAACTGTTTATCTGCTCTGGTAGTAGATCTGTTTACTACGAAATGAGTGTATGAGAGTACATATGCTACCAGATCTAATGCTCATTGCAGTAACTGCAGTGACATATTATGTATGGGTGTGTTATGTGACAACGCTTGAGTATTTTAAATGAATCTAGCATTCTTGTCGTACTGGGAAGGTGAGCATAAACACCGTGGGGACAGCAAAAGTGATTACGTTACACATTCGTCCTTCTTGCCTTCTTGTGGTGGGTCTACAGTATACGGTTGTTCTTTTTTGTCCAAAAATACAAGGGAAGGGAGGAATTAATAGTCAAGAAAACTACAGGATGATACGTTTTAGTAGATAAAATCTGCACAGGAATACTGACTAATGGATGAGGAAGAAATGCAACAAATTCATGATAAAGGCAATAAGTCTTAAATAATAAGGTGAATTAACAGAGAAAATATACAGCTCCTTTTACAGTTTATAGCAGCTTAAGAAATTGGGGAAAAGAAGGTAAACGAGAGGGTTTAGGAATATGAAGAGCTAAGTAAAATGAGGGAAAAGGGATTGGAAGTAAATAGAAGGTAAAAGTGTGGCCATGAAACATTAATGGAGAAACAAGAAAAAAGAACAACATAGGAAAGGTTTTAAAGAAGATTAAAGAAAAGTGGATCAAGATAGTAGGGAACAAAAGAAGGGGGAGATTTGAAAGGATAAAACAGTTGAAGGGTGGCAAAGGAATAGGGAAATGAGGCACGATAAATTTATACACAAATCATACACTACAATATTTACTAACTTATTTATTAATATATTTTATTGTGACTAGCATACATAAAGACATTTGTGTCTTATCAAATATAATGATTAAGGTAAACAAATATTTTTGGTACTAAAATATTTAACAGTATTATTTTTCGGAATATACAAATCTCGAAAGATGTTTCTTCCTCAGTTGGCCACCATTACAATGTCCAGATTCCTAGGAAGGCTTGGAGCCTTCACAAACTTTACTTTGGTAACAATTCCCTACAAAATGGTACAAAAACAGAACACCTTTAGCCTCATTTGGTTTTTAACAACCAACGATAGAGAAAGAAGGTAGCATTTGTACAAAGCGTAGGTTTGGACGCGTGGGCTTCATTTCTGGGAATTGCTTATCCTGCACTGCGCTGCTTCCAGCGAATTCTGTTCCCTCTCCACGTGGCAGAAATCGATAGAGGGATTGTGAGATAGTGCTGTTACAATATTATGTGGCAGCAAATTCTTGTGGAGAAGTGAAGCAGATTTTCATTGTGATACGTGTAGAAAAGTGGGATCTGCGAGGACTGTTCAATAAAGAATTATCATATTTTTTTTACTTTCATAATTTTTCGCACTAAAATTCAAACTTATTATATTCTGTTAGCTTAATTTGAAACAAACACGCCATAGTAGTTTCACTGTTGGTACTCCTGGTTCCCGCCTGTGAGAAGCACGTAAGTTCAGACATGTTCAGTATTGCCCACCGCTGCAATGGAGGTAACATGCAGTTAAAGTTGATGTTAGAGAACGATCCGGAGTTTCTTTCAAATGTAATCACTGCTGATGAAACTTGGCTACATCATTTTGATCCTGAGAGCAAACAGCAAAGCTCACTGTAGAAATCCTTCATCAACAACCCCCAAAAAAGCAAAAGTGGTTGCTTCTGCTGGGAAAGTTATGGTCATCTCATTCTTTGATATTTATGGAACGGTTTATCAGCATTTTGTACCTGCACACACATCGGTAACTGGACAATACTACAGGGATGTCCGGGAAACATTGCAAGTCCATATCGGGCAAAAAAGAC
The DNA here is from genome assembly GCA_030765055.1 of Mantis religiosa. Lineage (NCBI taxonomy): Eukaryota > Metazoa > Arthropoda > Insecta > Mantodea > Mantidae > Mantis > Mantis religiosa. The sequence goes on from CM060948.1 coordinate 339,233,776, forward strand.
CACATTTCCATGAAGCAGGCTGGCGTAACGCCACGATTATGCGCGGCCGCATATTGCCAATGTTGCTGAATATCTTGCAAAAATCAACGTGAAGTGCATCCCTCACCCTCCCTATAGTCCGGATTTAACCCCGTGTGACTTTTTTCTATTCCCTCACTTGAAGAAACGCCTTCGTGGGGGACATTATCCATCATCAGAAGCAGTAGTGAAGGCTGCGGAGGCGATTTTGAAGGATCTCTCAAAAATTATTTCCAGCATGTCTTTGAAGACTGACAGAAACGCAGGGGCAAGTGCATCGCGTTGAGGGGAGGCCATTTTGAGACGGACCATCAAAATTGAGGATGAGTAAAGGTATGTTGTAAAAGAAAATTGTGATCGTTCTTTCTTGAACAGCCCTCGTATTTACACACAAACCCGATGACATTGGATCCAAAATCTGTGAGAAAGCTTATACACAAATGAGAAATTTCACAGATCTCGACTTGGAATGCCGATAATTCAAGCCCTAATAGAGTTCAAAAATGTCGACAATGCATGTACAGTTAATTTGTGTCTTGGTTTTATGTACATGATCATGTTACAAGCTGTGTGCATCATATCCAGCATCTTTTATGAACGGTAGCTTTAAAACTCCAACGGCGCATCAATAATGTTACCGGCCACGTGTCCAAACGAAGGCTCTGTAAATACTCCATAGAAAAAGTAGTATTATACTAAGGGCAGTTATTAATCAGGCTCAAACCTCTTCAACGAGTGCGTGTCGTGGTTGGCAACAACAACAAAAGAAGTTGTGCAGACCACTGCAATGTAAGGCACTATGGTACACAGACCTTTGTATTTAAAACTAAATCAATACATATAATGCATTTAAACAGATCACCCTAGTAACAATGAGGTGTCACGTAGACGCAATGCTCCAGCTGTGGTGCCTCTGGGAGTCAAGTTCCAGGCAGCAGACCCCATTTATTGTCTTGATATTACCAAACTAACGTTAAGGACAAATCTGGTTTAGAGGATTCAAAAACAGGTAGCTGGAAACATATCCAGAAATAAGGATATACATAGAACAGGAGCACTACAAACGCTAAACCTAAGGTTTCGGTTCGGACATGTACCTGACTTTTATCTCCTGTCAAACATCTAATACCATTCTGATAGTGTCAAAGGTGGTTATTATCAGATTTTCACTGCCAACGTACAAGAGTACTCTCATTTAACTCAAAAATGCTTGCCACTGAAGCGCATATATTTGGAAAAGGTAATAAAGAAAAAGTGAAACATGTACAACGCAGTTGTTAAATTCCAGATGACAGTGTCGTATAGTTACCGTTACTAAAAGTTACAAATTGTCCTAACGGTAGTACACGTTATGGAAAAATAGTCAGACTGGAAAATTCAATGCCATAGCCGTGATTTGAACCACGGATCTTCTGGTTGCCGTCCAGCCGCTCTAACCCTTGATCTACTATGACCAACGTGCCAACATGACATTAAATTCTCCAACTGACTCTTGTTTTTCCCGGTAAATCACTATGAGTTCTCACAAACACATGAGACAACTACCGTAATGGCGACTTACAAATTGTAAGTACTTTAAGGCCTGGGCTTTATAGTTAACCACTATTAGGTACAATTAATGGAAATTAATTGTTATTTCACACTGGCCGTGTGTAGGACGCACTATGAAAGGGTAGAGCCAGACTGAAAAATGCAATGCCATAGCCGGGATTTGAACCACGGAGCTTCTGGTCTCCGTCCAGCCGCTCTAAACCATTGAGCTACTATGGCCAACGTGCCAACATGACATGAAATTCTCCAACTGACTCGTGTTTTTCCCGGTAAACCACTTATGAGTTCTCATAAACACATGAGACAACTACCGTAATGGCGACTTACAAATTGTAAGTACTTTAAGGCCTGGGCTTTATAGTTAACCACTATTAGGTACAATTAATGGAAATTAATTGTTATTTCACGCTGGCCGTGTGTAGGACGCACTATGAAAGGGTAGAGCCAGACTGAAAAATGCAATGCCATAGCCGGGATTTGAACCACGGAGCTTCTGGTCTCCGTCCAGCCGCTCTAAACCATTGAGCTACTATGGCCAACGTGCCAACATGACATGAAATTCTCCAACTGACTCGTGTTTTTCCCGGTAAACCACTTATGAGTTCTCATAAACACATGAGACAACTACCTTAATGGCGACTTACAACGTGTAAGTAATATAAGGCCCGGGCTCTATAGTTAACCACTATTAGGTGGAGCGGCTGGACGGCAACCAGAAGATCCGTGGTTCAAATCCCGGCTATGACATTGAATTTTTCAGTCTGACTCTATCTTTCCAGACTTTAGCCTACACACGGCCAGTGTAAAAGAAGAATTAATTTCCAGTAGTACACGGTGTTCATTTTTATCTGTGATTTTACCGCGCAAAATTTGAAGTCATCAATAGCATCGCTGATGGAGCGAGTTTATATACGATTCCCCTAGCGTCTTGCGATCGTATTAGATGTGTTGGCAGCATCTTTGAGGCCTCCCTCTACCGGCAGGTAAATATACAATTTGAGAGGTGGATCTTCCCGCGTATGCGTAATTTCGCCTGGTGCGTAGATACGATAACTGTTAGTGCACTGCAGAGCTAATTATGCAGCCACAAAAGTATACCATGAAGAATATACGAAATGATAAGTCAATGAACACTTATTTCACAATGAACATCTGTTTGTCTGTTATAGTAGATATTTATGCATATTGTAAACCTGTCACATAAAATTGAAATATTTCAATTTCATCTCAATTCTTTTCTGTCACCCACAGCTTCCTCACAATGTAACTTCATTACAAACCAGAAAATTGGCAGAACGTGTTCTAGGAATGAAAAATAAATTAGTGTTACAATACGTACAAAGCTAATATCTCTAGTACGTAGTCTTATGTATCTATTTTCTTATATTTCCTTTTTCTCTTCCCCGTATACACTGTCTGTATTGCGGGGAGGTATGCTTGAGGCCTTTCTATCATAACATCATTTATTACTTCTAGATTGGAAGCAGTCACTTTATAGCGTCCAGTGTCTCTCTTTTTGCGAGTAACTGATCCTGTATCTTGGAAATGTTTGTTACAGTTATTGGTTTTAAAAGACATAAGGATACCAACAATACTAGACATTTTAATTAAGCATGAGAATGACAAAAAATATATATGGTATACTGATAAAACGTAAGACACTTATGTTACAAACAAAAGTATAACAATTTGACGGTAGCTGGACACTTTTGACATTACGCTCCGAGGGACTTGTCTAAATGCTGGATAGCGTTACGTAAACTCCTCTATGCAGCGGTTTAAACTATATTTATACGTCACACCAATTTTAATGCCGATACAAAAGTAGCATTCAACCATGAAGACGCGGTGGTCTGTGTTCATATCCAGGGGAAGCTGGTTGTATTAGTTACCGGTGCAACCACACTAAGAGCGCTGTAATTTGCTTACTGTTCCGCAAACATTACCGCTTCTTCTCCCTAGAGGGCGCTATCATTTCAAGATAGACTCACCAGTCAACTATGACGTCATTCTTGCTAAATCAGAAGGCGCGAAATAACGAATTAAAATGAACACCGCGTATAGTTACAATTTAATAAATAAATTGTGTGAGACTGGTTCAGTCCATAATGCTGCAAGAAATAACTTTTGGGGCATCGCGTAGTCAACAGTGTGTAAAAAATTCACAAAATAAAAGTTAAACTGCAATTGGCGATAATAAAGTAATTTAATTTAATAACATGTGATACTACAATCAAAGTATATTATGACAATAAGTACTAGTTTATTTATTTTTAGAGTGTAAACTCCAAAGGATCCATCAACTGCGTCATTAGCTACTTTATTGATCCGCTCCTGTACGTGGTTACAGTGACTGCCGCTAGGAGATGCTAGGCTCGCTCTAGTATTGCCATCTACTGGAAGCTATGCAAACTCTTTAATGGAATCAGTCGGCGGGACTTCAAAATGCACTACACAATCCCTGTTCCTCGAAATTGACACTTCCTCCCATTCCGTTAAATCTGCGAGTCCATTTAGATTCGTTAATAACTTAATCCTGGATTTATTTCATAATTAAATGTCCAAAATGATCTGTCATAGGTGATTTATTAAACCTGTTTATATTTCATATTCCTTTATTCGGTTTCAAAATAGCCTTTGCTTTCTCCAATGTAAAACCAATCACAAACTAAAAATCCGAATTGATAAATTGTAGATATCTTTATTTGAAATTTTATCTGTTTTAGAAAATTTTAGTAGTGTTTATTTGAGGACCTATACCTGATATAATGGATGTCAAAACATGCCCTAATTGAAATTTTATTTGAAAACAGATAACTCAAGTTGTACTATTTATTGTATCAATATACTTGTGCTCAACAGCCTCAACTCTATGTATTATTAATTTAATCGAAGTGTTGTATAATAAAATTAAAACCCGTAAACGTATGTCGTCAATATTTTCAATAAGCTACATGAATAACATAATTTGTTATTAATTTTCTGTTTCTGCAAATTCGTCCCAAACAGAAAGCACTGTTCACTTAACTTCTCTGGAGGACGTTAGAGGTCACGATGTTACATTTGTGGTCTTCTAGACAGAGAAGTGAAGTTAGAACGGCGGAGTTCGAGTCTCTTCATTATCAACCCCAAGTTTTCTTGAATATTCTACCTGAAGGAAGATACGAGGGATGGGAAAAGTGTTGTGCGTAAGAACTGAACACAAAAAGCCGTGGTAAAACCCCTTGTTTACCCCTGAGATTGAATAGAGAATCTCTCAAATTCGACGCTACCACCTGAGCCAACGCTGTCCGAAAAATTCGTTCAAGATATCAGTTGTTACCTACAAAAGTTCCAAAATATTTTGGAGTCATGATTGGCACAATTTAGCGAGGTTTGAGGCCGATCTTTTTGTAAATTTTAGATTATCCAGGGTATATAAGAAAAAGAAAAAGAAGAAGTTGATATATCCTCAGACAGTGATAGGAGGCAAGGTCAGACCAGAGTGTCCAGGACGTAAACACCTTCCTCACTGCTACTGTGTAATGAGCTAAGTCCTGTATCAGAGTTCGAGTCTGTATCATTAGCTACACTGCCACTGGTGGTCGGCGGCGATGTCTCGGGAGAGTGTTCCGATGTCACTCGATGCATCTCCAGGTTAAGACGCTCAGTCTCTCTTTCCGAGGCGTCCAATTCTTCCTGAAGACGTCGTAGGTACCGTCGGCGTGCCACTAGAAGGGCCTCTGTCTCCGCTAGGGTAAGGGCATTGTGCTCGATCTCCCGCGCACCCTGTTCCAGTTCGCCGCTGACGCGAGCGAGGTCCTGGAGTACTGCCGCCTGGTCTTCTTGCTGCTGGGTACTCCGGAGACGTCGCCACTTTACATGAAGGCGCACCAGGGTCTCTTCTTCGCGCTCCAGGCGTTTGTTCACCCGCACCAGCTTTTCCCATAACTCTATCCTCGCCCGAAGATCCTCCAAAGTAGCAGTGTCCTCCTCCGTCACGTCATCTACAACAGAATGAAGTATTAGTGAGAATAATCCAGTCCTTACCCATCAAGGAGAATAGGGTGGTGTGTTGAGTTACCTCCTAATTCGCTTTTACCAATGCAGTAACCAATTACAAATTCAGTTCACTCAAATTATTAAATACTAGGGTGAAAAACTCCCAAATCGATTTGATTCATTTGATTTGTACAATGATCTAGAGGATTTTATATTGAAACCTACCCTTTACCACCTATGTCTGTAATTTAGCCTTTTCAAAAAATTCCCTGATATTTATACAAAAGTATGCAAAACATACATCTGCCCTCCTTAACTTCTCCCACGTTCTGGAAATGCTGCGAGCGTAAAACTAACCTTCGTTGGTGAAACAATTATCGGTTCGAATTGTCAAGTATTGTTTTGGATAATTGAATGGGAATATTGAGAAACCCCACATGTCCATTTTTTACAAAATTGAGTTATCTATGACATTTAACTCCGTAAACATAGATGACAACTTTGAAATTTGAAATGAGCTATACACTGACATCTAGTGGCTAATACGCTGAGCTTTATCATGTCCGCCATATTTCGTTTTGATCAATTTCGAGGTTAATTAGCTAACCAGTTTACAACAATCGTATGTTAGAATTAGAATTTTAGTTCGTCCTTGGCAACATATACATGTTATGAGACACGTCAAAATGTATAAATACAGTATATACATAAAGTCAAATTGATTACATACAATATACACAGTAAGCAGCTTTTCTATGGTTTCATGTGGTATTTGCATAGACTAATTTACTACAAGAAATGTCATAATATAAATATTACAGGTTTGTGATTGTACTGTGTGCCCAGTGCTCATTTACATGGTTATAGTTCTAAAAATTCATTAACTGTATAAAAACAGTGTGCATGCAAAAATTTCTTAACCATATTCTTAAAGTGTTTTAATGATGCAGCTTGTTTAAATGAATTTGGAAATTTATTATATAACATTATCCATTTGTAGTTAAAGCTTCCTTCATAAAGGCTCGTTTGGTGCGCTCGAATTGTCAGTTTATCCTTGTTACGAGTGTGGTGGTAATGTACATCAGCATTTACTTGAAAATGATTTATATTTGTATGAACATTTGTAGATGTTATGACTCTCTAAAGGGGACACATTATTCATCTACCTCCGTATAACTGTGATTTAAATGCAATTGAGATGGCATGGGCAAAACTAAGGAATGTTTTCAGAGGATGCAAGGTTGGTTGTGATATCTTCGCTTATCTTATGCGCTATTTTGCTGAACTGTATTTTTCAAGGTTGGCCACACTGCAGAAACAAAAGAGCGTTAGCTCTCACTTCTTCCCCTCTGCCCGCACCACACTGTAAATCCAGCGCTCAACTTATCTGGCGCGTACTGTACTTTAAACATATATATGTTTTGAAATTTTCTGTGTTTTGTGCAGCAGCCATTGTATCAGCGAAACATTCCACCATTCCACACAATCAACAGACTGAACCATTTGTAATTCCACCAAACCCTATAAGTCAGCCTTATCGAGATAATGTGCTTATAAATGAGAAGAAAACGCAAGACCTAGGACGATTTTTGTCTTTCGTACCAAAAGATGAAATCATTCAGAGCTTCTACGACGACATATACAATTGGCCAACATGTGTCAAAGAATGAACCTTGTGTAGAACATAATGCCAAAGAGTTCTCTATGGCACAATTTGTTTTATTTTTGTACTTGTCAGCAATAAAGTGTGGGTTAAGTAATAATTTAGGCATATTTATTACAAAATATTTACATGTTCACTAAATAAATGTTAACATAACTTCAAGAAAATGGATCAAGAGTGTCTGCAGAGCAATGGCATGCTTCCCTCTACATTCATTTCAGCGAAAAATTACAACAAAAACTGACTTTGAGCATAATTTTAAGACCTGGAATGCTTCTTGTATCTCCTAAAAAATTTAGTTTTCTGGACATGTGGGGTTTCCCAATATTCTAATTCAATTACATTTGAAGGTGGACCTCCTCCTTGAATGGTTGTCTATGTGGTATAAATATCTGCTGCATGTTTGGGGACAGAAGAGTCTGCTAACTGAACATCAAGTGGGTGGACAGAGCTCGTAGCCAGTTAAGGCAATTTCTCTAAGGGAAACAGACTCCAAACAAATATTGCATGAACCTGGAGATGTCGAGGCGACAATTTCACCACCAACCTTTCATTGCAATGTTTGGTTACTCGTTCATGAGAGCCTTTTTTAACCCATACTCCTCAAAGGCATGAACAAGGACAGCTAAATTCGACGATGACTCAGGCAAAGTAATGCAAAGATATAACAGAAACACTTAAAGTAGTTCCATGGAATACAAGAGGACTAACAAACAAACCAATAGAAGTGGAAACAGAACCAATAAATATGAAGATAGACGTTGTTAGTTTACTCGTAGCAGAAACAGAGAGGAATGCCTTTTTTGGCAGAATATATCAAAACAGTTGGAGTACACAATAATTTGAGGAAAAGGATATATGTTTATTTCGGATAAAACAAGATTTTAGTGAAGTTTTGACAGTAATGGGATTGTATTCACCCTAAGAAGGAAAGATGCACAGAAGTATATTGACGCTATAAATGAGAGAGAACGCACATTGGCAGGAGACTTAAAATCCCAGTTAGGAAGAGAATGTCCTTTTATATTTGCTGATGACCACGTTATCGTCTCAGATTCTGAACAGGGTTTACGAAAAGTTGTATATACATTACAAGGAACAAGAAACTGCAATTTAAAAAAAAAAAAAACTCTACAGCGAAGTCCAAATAGAAGAAAGTACACCAATTGGAACAAAATAGAATTAAAGAGAAGTATAATCGATTAAGTTAATACATTCAATTATTTGGGATATTTAATTTCATTTAACAAAGAGCATGATCAAGAAAAACTAATAGCAACATTTCAATATACGTTTGGGGTAATATCTACAGACGGCTGAGAATAATAGAGATCAAGTTCTAATTGCTGAACTTCTAACATCTAACATGGGAATCGAGCTGTAAATAGAACAAAGAAAAGACAAATAGAATATGCAAAGATGTGATTCCTCTAAGACAAATACGACATATATATAGTCCAGGTTAATAAAACAACTAGAAAGGTAAAGCTCATTGAACTTTTTAAACAGTACAGACAGAAACAGTATACCCTATTGAAGCAATTGATTTCAACAGAATAACAAAGTAAATACACTCCTGGAAATTGAAATAAGAACACCGTGAAATCATTGTCCCAGGAAGGTGAAACTTTATTGACACATTCCTGGGGTCAGATACATCACATGATCACACTGACAGAACCACAGGCACATAGACACAGGCAACAGAGCATGAACAATGTCGGCACTAGTACCGTGTATATCCACCTTTAGCAGCAATGCAGGCTGCTATTCTCCCATGGAGACGATCGTAGAGATGCTGGATGTAGTCCTGTGGAACGGCTTGCCATGCCATTTCCAGCTGGCGCCTCAGTTGGACCAGCGTTCGTGCTGGACGTGCAGACCGCGTGAGACGACGTTTCATCCAGTCCCAAACATGCTCAATGGAGGACAGATCCGGAGATCTTGCTGGCCAGGGTAGTTGACTTACACCTTCTAGAGCACGTTGGGTGGCACGGGATACACGCGGACGTGCATTGTCCTGTTGGAACAGCAAGTTCCCTTGCCGGTCTAGGAATGGTAGAACGATGGGTTCGATGACGGTTTGGATGTACCGTGCACTATTCAGTGTGCCCTCGACGATCACCAGAGGTGTACGGCCAGTGTAGGAGATCGCTCCCCACACCATGATGCCAGGTGTTGGCCCTGTGTGCCTCGGTGGTATGCAGTCCTGATTGTGGCGCTCACCTGCACGGCGCCAAACACGCATACGACCATCATTGGCACCAAGGCAGAAGTGACTCTCCTCGCTGAAGACGACACGTCTCCATTCGTCCCTCCATTCACGCCTGTCGCGACACCACTGAAGGCGGGCTGCACGATGTTGGGGCGTGAGCGGAAGACGGCCTAATGGTGCGCGGGACCGTAGCCCAGCTTCATGGAGACGGTTGCGAATGGTCCTCGCCGATACCCCAGGAGCAACAGTGTCCCTAATTTGCTGGGAAGTGGCGGTGCGGTCCCCTACGGCACTGCGTAGGATCCGACGGTCTTGGCGTGCATCCGTGCGTCGGTGCGGTCCGGTCCCAGGTCGACGGGCACGTGCACCTTACGCCGACCACTGGCGACAACATCAATGTACAGTGGAAACCTCACGCCCCACGTGTTGAGCAATTCAGCGGTGCGTCCACCCGGTCTCCCGCATGCCCACTATACGCCCTCGCTCAAAGTCCGTCAACTGCACATACGGTTCACATTCACGCTGTCGCGGCATGCTACCAGTGTTAAAGACTGCGATGGAGCTCCGTATGCCACGGCAAACTGGCTGACACTGACGGTGGTGGTGCCCAAACGCTGCGCAGCTAGTGCCATTCGACGGCCAACACCGCGGTTGCTGGTGTGTCCGCTGTGCCGTGCGAGTGATCATTGCTTGTATAGCCCTCTCGCAGTGTCCGGAGCAAGTATGGTGGGTCTGACACACCGGCGTCAATGTGTTCTTATTTCCATTTCCAGGAGTGTATTTGTGCAATACTCCACTAGGCAGAAGTTCAATATGAAGACCGGAATTGTGAGGGAAAGATAATGTAAGTCTATCCTCAAAGTGGAAGAAGAACGAGAAATATCAGTTATGTGATACCGAAATTATGGTTTGACAGAAGCAGTCGTGATAGATGTCGAAGGAAGGTTGGTTCTTTGTTACGACAACGGGCAAGGCCAGTCCATTGGGGAAAGTGTTTATAACAAAGCCATGAAAGGAATAGTGTACTTAGAAGGTTTCTAAAGGAATTGTCACTTGACGTATATGAATCGGGTATTCTTTGGATCGTTTACAATGGCGACCAAAACAGCCACAAAGGGTCTTTGGTTTGAAAAAGGAATTTGGAGAGTGAAAGTTATATAAAAATACACACGCAGATGTAGTCAGGGAAGCACTCTTCGGCGTTTCGCCGATGGAGACGTGTCACGGCTAGAAAATCATTATACAGTCTTCGGCGTGCAGCCGATTTCAAGAGTAGAGTCAGACGTGAAGCCTATTAGAGCGGTCAACTTGTTCGGTCTTGAATATTTGTCAGGTCATCAAAATTTATCGAGAAATATAATTAGCATTCAGTCACTATAAACCGTGATTGGTAACCCTCGGTCGGCAGCTTCCATTTCGAGGTTTGAAATAAGAAGCAGTGAATAAATAATTTGGAAACGGGCATTCCAGTGTTGTAAAATTTCCTTCTCACACACATCCACGCATACCCTGAGAGAAACCTCATTGCTAACTATAATATTTGCTTCAAACTGCTGCACAACGTAGAGCTGTGGTAGCACTTGATCGCCACCATTAAATTCAGTTACAAATGGAAGAGCACCTATTGCTATTATAGGAAACACCGATTTAGCACTGTATAGATGTGTTCCTTTCTTTGCCGCTCGCCGCGCCACGATCGCTTCTAGACTTAGGCAAGTTGGTCTAACGTCACCAAATGGGGTTTCTTTGGTCTTTGAAGCGGACTTCTTTCAAATTAAGGTCTTTTAAGCAGGCCATATGGGGTCATGAATGTAATGATGCTCAAATAAGCCCAGGATAAGGGGAAACCTCGGAAAAACCTTATCCAGATACTCACCTTAACCGAGATTCGAACTCGGGTCATCACCTTCAAAGTGTACTGATTTTGGGATGATTTTCCTCAAATGGCATAACTGGTATTTTGTTTACCAGGCGTTACTGTCTAAACCCTTTAACTTGGATTTCACTAGTTGAAAATGCTTGCTAACAGAATATGGGAAATGTTAAAATGTTAAAGGAAGTGTGCGCGAAGCTCCACACAGTGATATGCTTAACCACTTTCTAAATTGTAGCCTCTTGGATTAATTTCAGACTTTACTAAACTGTTACATTGTTACGGTGATATAAGTTGGATCATTTCAAAACTGGGGTAGTATGTATGTGTTGCTGAGTTATCTTGTGAGATGGGATGGGTTAAAGGGTAGTCTTTTATGAAGACACCTTATGGTGGATTTACCATAACCTCGTCTATCAGTAGAAGTATGAAGGGTAGATAATGTAAGGTTTTTATACCTGAAACAAGTTCCTTATCGTCCTCTCCCGAAGATTTGGCCTTCAACTTCAAATGTTCGTCGATCTCCGCTGGTGGGGGTGGTGTCTGATCGCTGCTTCCACCTTCAGTCACGACTCCACTATCGTTGCTCTTTTCGGCGACAGCTTCTTGGTCAGTCCGTCCGCCACCCAGGTACGTCTCCAGGAGGTAGTTGGAGCCCAAGGCTTGGACCCGGGCACGATGCGTCTCTCCCTCCAGGCGCTCGATCTGGTGATCGCGATCGTGAAGCCTCCGCAACTGACTTTGGATAGTCTCGCCCTGAACCAAAATGAGCTTCATCAGGCGCTCGATGGTTTCAGGTAACTTCTCATGGCTGTGAAGCTGGGCTAGACGACGGGGATGTATGGTCTGTGGTGGCCACGGTGGTTTCCTGTGATGATGGTGATGCTTGCGTCGGCGAGTTGCAAATGGTGCAGCACTTCCGCCATAGCCGCCGGCACCAGGAGGACTACCTCGTCCGCTGTCGGCATCCCAATCCACCCTTCTCAGAGTGAATCGTACCTCACCTTGGGCATCACCCCAGGCGTTCCACACTCTTAGGATGCGCGACCGGCCATCTAGTGGTCTTTCCATACGTCTCCAGCGCTCCATGATAGAAAATGCTTGATTCCCCACATCGTCGTGGCCCTCGCTCTTTAACAGGACAGCGATCACGTCATCGCAGGTAGTCTTGCGGCCGATACCAGTCACCCATCGTTGTCTGTTGTTCACCCATACTGGAATCTCTGCGGCCATCTCGAGCTCTGCGAACCAACAAACAAACACTGGTTGAAACATACTCTGGTGAACACTTATATCAATATATCGTAGAATATACGACAAAGAAATAATGGATTATTTAATTCTAAATTTTCCATACAAGTAAAGTTCATTTTCTATATTAGTAGATTGACACATAGTAAGTTGATTTATATATTGTTTGCCCACCAAAGAAGTGGCGAGCATAAAGAGAGAGAGGGGCTTGAACTGTTTATCTGCTCTGATAGTGAATCTGTTTACTTCGAAATGAGTAGATCTAACGCTCGTTTCAGTAGCTGCAGTGATAGATATTATGTATTGTCTACCCACTACAATAAGGCAAGCGTGGCATGAAGGAGAGGGGCTTGAGCTGTTTATCTGCTCTGATAGTGTATCTGTTTACTTCGAAATGAGTAGATCTAACGCTCGTTTTAGTAGCTGCAGTGATGGATATTATGCACTGTCTACCCACTACAATAAGGCAAGCGGGGCATGAAGGAGAGGGGCTTGAACTGTTTATCTGCTTTGATAGTGTATCTGTTTACTTCGAAATGAGTAGATCTAATGCTCGTTTCAGTAGCTGCAGTGATAGATATTATGTATTGTCTACCCACTACAATAAGGCAAGCGTGGCATGAAGGAGAGGGGCTTGAGCTGTTTATCTGCTCTGATAGTGTATCTGTTTACTTCGAAATGAGTAGATCTAACGCTCGTTTCAGTAGCTGCAGTGATAGATATTATGTATTGTCTACCCACTACAATAAGGCAAGCGTGGCATGAAGGAGAGGGGCTTGAGCTGTTTATCTGCTCTGATAGTGTATCTGTTTACTTCGAAATGAGTAGATCTAACGCTCGTTTTAGTAGCTGCAGTGATGGATATTATGCACTGTCTACCCACTACAATAAGGCAAGCGGGGCATGAAGGAGAGGGGCTTGAACTGTTTATCTGCTTTGATAGTGTATCTGTTTACTTCGAAATGAGTAGATCTAATGCTCGTTTCAGTAGCTGCAGTGATGGATATTATGTACTGTCTACCCACTACAATAAGGCAAGCGTGGCATGAAGAGGAAGAAGAGCTTGAACTGTTTATCTGCACCGGTAGTGGATCTGTCTACTACGAAATGACCGTATGAGAGTACATATGAGTTACCCATGATGTCAGATCTAATGTTTGTTTCAGTAACTGCAGTGACCCACTACAAGAAGGCAAGCGTGGCATGAAGAGGAAGAAGAGCTTGAACTGTTTATCTGCTCCGGTGTTGGAACTGTTTACTACGAAATGTGTGTGAGAGTACATATGAGTTACCCATGGTGCCAGATCTAATGCTGGTTTCAGTATCTACCGTGATAGGTATAATAAATGGGTGATTTATGTAACAAAAGTGTCTATTTTACATGAAACGAACATCCTTATCATATCCGGAAGGTGATCATAAACACAGCAAATATGATTACGTAACACATTTCCTCAGCCTTGCCTTCTTGTGGTGAGCAGACGGTAATTATGGCAGTATACAGAAGAGAAAGTATTTATCGTGGATAATTATTTTCCATTATATGGAGCAGAAGAGTCAGAATAGACAGAGTTAAAGATCAGTACGAGGACCAGGCACCAAATAAATTGAGGTGGGCAACTTCTGTCTGATCTATGTCAACAGATCGTCCAAGTACTGTCACTAGAAGCTTCAACACATTTGTTAATGGTCAAGACGCAGTCAACAACCAATATCACAATAACTGTTGTCTTCTGTTATTCTTAATAATTCAAAGCAAGAAAACGGCAAATGCTATTCATAGAACATTCAAAATATACCATTTATTTTTAATGCGAACAGTTGGGTAAGGTTACCTACATTTTAAGGTAATAACATTTAAAAAATAAAATAAAAACTTAAAAACATTTTCCAGGATTAGGCGGTTTTATCTGGATATCGTTATCGACCTTCCTTAGAAGACAGATACCTACTAAATTTATCTACCAACTTTTGTGTTTATCCAATGCTTCGCTCTTAAGTTAATTTTTACTGCTTTCTAAATATTTGATTTTTTGTTCACAGGGTGTAAAAACAAATATTTCTGTGAATATATACTGAACTGTTGGGTGGGATATTGCAGATAGGAGATACTGATGGAGAGCTAGTTTCTTAGGGAATGGTCTGCGTGTGTCCGTCTGTCTGTACACCGCATAATTTGGAAACAGAGAGTCCATGAAGTTCCTAAGTCGATATTCAAGTTGGACATCTTCCAAGGTCACTAAATCCCGCACCCCAAACTAACTCTAACACGTTTCCTAAAATTAGCATTTGCTGAAAATTGGCTGTAACGATTTTGGTTAAATTTCCCTATGTTTAAGATGCACATCAGACCCCTGCCCTCTTCCCAAGGCCCGCGAGTTCGATCCCAGCTACAGTATGTAGAATTTGAGGCCGGCAGTCACTTCACCAACTGCTCCAACATCAAAGTTCCTTTCATTTATTGCACCGGTATTCCGTATTACCTACTTCCCAACTCTCATAACGAGCATTCGCCATACCAGACCCCATTCTGCGGCGTTAGCATGTCTGTCTCACGTTCAGGAGGTCCCGAGTTAGAATTTCGATCAGGATCACATATCTAAATAAAGTTTTCTCTTATCCTGAAAGATGAATGCCTGCTAACTCTAAGCTCCATGTACCCTGAACTCATTTGAACATCACTTCATTCATCGTCTCCTATGACAACGTTGGAGCCTTATCCTGAAAGATGAATGCCCGCTAACTCTAAGCTCTATGTACCCTGTACTCATTTGAACATCACTTCATTCATCGTCCCTTATGACTTAACGTTGGAGGCTTATCCTAAAAGATGAATGCCCGCTAACTCTAAGCTCCATGTACCCTGTACTCATTTGAACATCACTTCATTCATCGTCCCTTATGACTTAACGTTGGAGGCTTATCCTAAAAGATGAATGCCCGCTAACTCTAAGCTCCATGTACCCTGAACTCATTTGAACATCACTTCATTCATCGTCCCTTATGACTTAACGTTGGAGGCTTATCCTGAAAGATGAATGCCCGCTAACTCTAAGCTCTATGTACCCTGTACTCATTTGAACATCACTTCATTCATCGTCCCTTATGACTTAACGTTGGAGGCTTATCCTAAAAGATGAATGCCCGCTAACTCTAAGCTCCATGTACCCTGAACTCATTTGAACATCACTTCATTCATCGTCTCCAATGACAACGTTGGAGGCTTATCCTAAAAGATGAATGCCTGCTAACTCTAAGCTCTATGTACCCTGAACTCATTTGAACATCACTTCATTCATCGTCAGATATGACAACGTTGGAGGTTTTCTCTTATCCTGTAAGACGAATGTCTTCTAACTCTAAGCTCTATGTACCCCGTACTCATTTGAACATCATTTCATTCATCGTCCCCTATGACTTAACTTTGGAGGTTTTCCTTATCATGAAAGATGAATACCTGCTAACTCTAAGCTCTATGTACCCTGTACTCATTTGAACATCCGATATGACTTAACGTTGGAGGTTTTCCTTATCCTGAAGAATGAATGCCTGCTAACTCTAAACTCTATGTACCCTGTACTCATTTGAACATCATTTCATTCATCGTTCGATATGACTTAACGTTGGAGGTTTTCCCTTATCAGAAAGATGAATGCCTGTTAACTCTAAGCTGTATGTACCCTGTACTCATTTGAACATCATTTCATTCATCGTCCGATATGACTTAACGTTGGAGGTTTTCCCTTATCAGAAAGATGAATGCCTGTTAACTCTAAGCTCTATGTACCCTGTACTCATTTGAACATCATTTCATTCATCGTTCGATATGACTTAACGTTGGAGGTTTTCCCTTATCAGAAAGATGAATGCCTGTTAACTCTAAACTCTATGTACCCTGTACTCATTTGAACAACATTTCATTCATCGTCCGATATGACTTAACGTTGGAGGTTTTCCTTATCCTGAAAGATGAATGTCAGGTAACTCTAAGCTCTGTGTACCCTGTACTCATTTGAACATTATTTCTTTCATCGTCAGATATGACTTAACGTTGGAGGTTTTCCCTTATCCTGTAAGATGAATGTCTGGTAACTCAAAGCTCTATGTACCCTGTACTCATTTGAACATTATTTCTTTCATCGTCAGATATGACTTAACGTTGGAGGTTTTCCCTTATCCTGTAAGATGAATGTCTGGTAACTCAAAGCTCTATGTACCCTGTATTCATTTGAACATTATTTCTTTCATCGTCAGATATGACTTAACGTTGGAGGTTTTCCCTTATCCTGTAAGATGAATGTCTGGTAACTCAAAGCTCTAGGTACCCTGTACTCATTTGAACATTATTTCTTTCATCGTCAGATATGACTTAACGTTGGAGGTTTTCCCTTATCCTGTAAGATGAATGTCTGGTAACTCAAAGCTCTATGTACCCTGTACTCATTTGAACATTATTTCTTTCATCGTCAGATATGACTTAACGTTGGAGGTTTTCCCTTATCCTGTAAGATGAATGTCTGGTAACTCAAAGCTCTAGGTACCCTGTACTCATTTGAACATTATTTCTTTCATCGTCAGATATGACTTAACGTTGGAGGTTTTCTCTTATCCTGTAAGATGAATGTCTGGTAACTCAAAGCTCTAGGTACCCTGTACTCATTTGAACATTATTTCTTTCATCGTCAGATATGACTTAACGTTGGAGGTTTTCCCTTATCCTGAAAGATGAATTTTAGGTAACTCTAAGCTCTGTGTACCCTGTACTCAGTTGAACATTATTTCTTTCATCGTCAGATATGACTTAACGTTGTAGGTTTTCCCTTATCCTGTAAGATGAATGTCTGGTAACTCAAAGCTCTATGTACCCTGTACTCATTTGAACATCATTTCATTCTTCGTCCGATATGACAACGTTGGAGGTTTTCTCTTATCCTGAAAGATGAATGTCTGGTGACTCAAAGCTCTATGTACCCTGTACTCATTTGAACATTATTTCTTTCATCGTCAGATATGACTTAACGTTGGAGGTTTTCTCTTATCCTGTAAGATGAATGTCTTGTAACCCTAAGCTCTATGTACTCTGTACTCATTTGAGCATTATTTCATTCATCGTCAGATATGACTTAACGTTGAAGGATGTTAAATCTACAAAAATGGCCACTCATCCTGGCCAGTCTCTCAAATCCAGAATTCGTTTACTCGATCTGACTCGAGGTATTCGGTTGCAAGTCCCAGAGGGTCTAAGTTCACAGTACGAGGAAGTCTAACAGAAGAAAAAGAAAAAGAATATTGTGTGAAAAGTCTCAGAAGTCCTCTTAATTTTGAATGAATTTGCAGTAACTGGCAAAAAACAATTGATTTTCAAACTTTTACGCCACAAGAAAGATAAATCTCTTTGAAGTATGCAATTTATGTAACGAGGTAACCTTTTCCGAAATATTGTTTGTTATGGTTTGAATTTTCCAGTACTTATTTTGTTAGTAAAACGGGAAGCCCCCTGGTCGTGTAAAGAGGAGGATCTCACATAGCGACCAGCCCTTAAAAGTTTTGATATCGCATATTTTCCTTGTAACAAAACCATTTCTACAGAAGCTCATTTCGATAACACGAAGGAGGTAGAACAATTAGCGTTTGTGTGACAGGTCATGTGCTTGTTAACACAGATTACCTTTCATTATAGCTAAACCGATAGTGGATCG
>CM060948.1:339253026-339489853 GCA_030765055.1 Mantis religiosa
TACAATCTGGTTTTTCTATCTACTTCGTTTTAATAGGAATAAACATTTACAAAAACAAAAGTTTCATCATCCATTTAGTTGTAGATGCACAGACTGAACTTATACTCAAATGTTTAAAAAGTAATAGCCTTGAAATTTCATACTCTTTGTACAACACAAGAAATAAAAGGAACGGATTTGACAGTTTTAAAAGAATGTACGTTAAAGTAATACAAATCACTAACAGCGAATACCTACAGAATGGTTAATGCCAACAAGATAAAAGAGAAACATTGAAAACCCGCCCAAACACCAGTTCATTACCATACGGTCCCTAGGGGTCAAACGCTGACCGCCTTGGTGAGAGGCGAGGAGTCTAATCACTCTACCACGGCGCCGTCAACTTTCTTAAATACTAATCTTGGTGTTTAACTCCAGAATCTTTCATAAACCTTTCAAAAAGTTTATTTTCTAAAAAATAGCCATAATGTTTTTGATTAAACTACCATGTGTTAAGATATTCTTTAAGGATACCTATGAATGAAAATCTGAAATACTGAACTAATAACACTAGCTTTTTAAGATTTAAACCACAGATGTAACTTAGTGTAAATATGATATTGCCCAAATTTTGTCAATTTCACTTTAATACGAGGGCTGCTCAATAAAGAATGATCATAATTATTTTACAGTCATAATTTTTCGCACTAAAATTCAATCTTATACAATGGAGGTAAATCTATCCCTGCAATGGAGGTAGCACGCAAGGAACAATATGCGGCTTTGAATTCTGCTTTCGTCTCAACAAATCTTCAGTTAAGGCCTGTACAATGTTACAGGAGGCCTATGGAGGGTCTGTTCTTTCCTACAGCACAGCTCGAAGGTGCTTTAAAATGTTTAAAGAGGAGAGACAATCAGTTTCAAGGAAGGTGGACCCGTTGTTCCAGTTACTGCTCTTACGGAAGAAAACATCACACTGCTGCTGCCATTGTGAGAGAGGATCGACAAATTACCTTAAGATCATATTCTGAAATACTGAACATTTCATTGGGTGCCACCCACGCGTTGATGACAGAAACATTACACGTGAGACGTGTTTGTGCGCGATGGGTTCCAAGACTGTTGATTCCCGAACAAAAGGACATTCGCATGCAGGACTGCTTGCAGTTAAAGTTGATGTTAGAGGAAGATCTGGGGACCAGATAGGAACTTCTATTTTTTTGGACACGTAGACTCTTTGTGAATGCGTTATAGAGATGGAAGCACTGTACAGTGCATAGAACTCGAGTGACAGCGACGAGAGTTAGGACTGTTTTTGATACTTAAAATTACAACGTTTTCATTGCAAGAACAGCGTGTAACCATTCGTTTTCTCCATTTTCGTGGTGTGACACCTATTCCAATTCATCGCCAGTTGAGTGAGGCTTGTGATGTTGGTACCATGGATGTGTCTAATGTGCGTTCCTGGGTGCGACAGTTCAATGAAAACAGAACATCGAGTGACAACAAACCAAGAGAGTTGCACACATCGCCTCCAAAATTGGCATTTCCGTGGATCTGTGCTCACAATCCTGCACGAAGATCTGAAAGTGCTCAATCAGCGAACCTCCAAAACAGCGCTCTCCGCTCGCTGGATCATGTCGTCAGACCGGCTGGTGCGAGGCCGTGACTGTCTTGGTTTGTTGCCACACGATGTTCTGCCTTCAATGAACTGTCGCACCCAAGAACGCACTTTAGACACATCCATGGTACCGTCACCACATGTCTCACTCAACTAGCGTTGAATTTTAATAGGTACCACACCACGAAAGTGGAGAAAACGAATGATTACACGCTGTTCTTGCAATGAAAACGTTGTCATTTTAAGTATCAAGAACAGTCCTCACTCTGGTCGCTGCCACTAGTGTTCTATGCACTGTAGAGTGCTGTCATCTGCCATGCATTCACAAAGAGTCAACGTGTATTTAAATAAAAAATGGGAGGTGTTATAAATTGAACGCACCTCGTACCCTGAGCGAAAGGTCACACAGCCTACCATTGTAACAACTGCCAGCAGATCCAGCAGAGGATGAGACTGCAGATAGTGTCAAAGGTGGTACAAGCATTTTCTTGTAATCAAATTTAAACTTACTAGAACAGCTTAGCACCTGGAATGATAGTGCTAACCGCAAGCTACGAACAAGAAATAGGCAGTGACAGCATGACTGACGTCTGGTGGCGAACTGCTAAACTATTAGTGAGGATTACTTCCAAACGTATGCTACAAAAACAAATGCGATGGATAAAGAAAATTGGCGCAGTGAATTATCAGATAAATTGTCACTGAATATCCATGCAAAATTTAATTCTGATATCTTGATAATAAGAAATTTGAGTCCTTATCTTGAGATGACGGAGAGAAAAAACGAAAGAGAGTTAAATGATGGCCGGGCGGATATGTGATCTGTGGTATTATTTAACGCTTGAGTGCATTTATCTGAGAGCTTGTACAGGTAGTCAACTGTTTCACCTCCGGCCACGTCCACGTGTATCTAGCGATGCGCTGCTGTTTTTAAACTCGGCTTCTGAATATCTAGTCGCCAAAATCATCTCTTCCCTTCTCCTACTTTACCAGCGTTTCTTCCTCCTTTTTTTCATTATATTCCACATTCTCTTTTTCCTGCCACACGGTAAATAAAATGGTGCTAAAATAACGCAAGTGCTTAAATACAGTTTCTACTTTTAGCTATAGCAGGTAGAGGAAGTATTGCATTACATTGTGCGACTCGCATTCAAAATATGCCAGGTTCGATCCCGCTCTCGCCTATGGGTTCCTCATCGTTTTCTCGTGTCCATAGCTTCCTCCATTGCCATCTGTTGCAAGATGACGACGTTCAGTTTTTGAATGGAATATAATACTTCACCTACTTACATAAGATAAAGGGAAATATGACTTCCTGTGTGACAAAAATACAAGGGCTGTTCAATAAAGCATAATCATAATTTTTTACGGTCATAATTTTTCCCAATAAATTCAATTTTATTATATACTGTTAGCTTAATGTGAAACAAACACGCCGTAGTAGTTTCATTGTTGGTACTCCTTGTTTCCGCCTGTGAGAACCAGGCAAGTTCAGACATGTTCAGTATCGCCTGCCACTGCAATGGAGGTAACACGCGAGGAACAATATGCGGCTTTGAAATTCTGCTTTCGTCTCAACAATCTTCATTTGAGACCTATACAATGTCACAGGAGGCCTATGAAGAGTCTGTTCTTCCCTACAGCACAGCTCGAAGGTGGTTTAAAATGTTTAAAGAGGGGAAACAATCAATTTCAAAGGAAGGTGCACCCAGTGCTCCAGTTACTGCTCTTACAGAACAAAACATCAACACTGCTGCTGCCATTGTGACAGAGGATCGACGAATTACCTTAAGATCACTTTCTGAAATACTGAACATTTCATTTGGTGCCACCCACAGGTTGGTGACAGAAACATTACACATGAGACGTGTTTGTGCGCGATGGGTTCCAAGACTGTTGATTCCTGAACAAAAGGACATTAAAGTTGATGTTAGAGGAAGAATCGGAGTTTCTTTCAAACGTAATCACTGCTGATGAAACTTGGCTACATCATTTTGATCCTGAGAGCAAACAGCAGAGCTCAGTGTGGAAATCTCCTTCATCAGCAACCCAAAAAAGAAAAGGTGGAGGTGTTATAACTTAAGGCACCTCGTATAAGTGGGTGGGTGTGAAAATAAATAAGTTGACTGATACACTTAATGGAGATTAATAAATTAACTCTGTTCAAGTTATTTTCGGGAAGCAAGCCAGGTTAAAAGAGATTAGAATTTTATTCGTGATCCTGGATTTCAGTTCAGCTCCTCTTGGAAACCGACCTAAAAATGGAAATCCGTCAACTTAAGAAGCACATACCTATACAGCTTGATAATCAAGTTAAGTAGTTACGTTTCTTTGACACAATTAATTTTCTATACTCTCGTCATCTCCTGACAGTGTTTTGTCTTTTTTATATTTGTGTTGTATCCAGTGTTTCATTTGTGGTTATAACATTTAATAAATATCCTGATAATGGAGAGATGTACCCTCGCTAAACGTCAAATTCTAATCGTCTTTTCACCTGGCTTGCTTCCCGAGAACTTGACCACATTCCTCGCCAGGAAAGCTTGAGGTCTTATTTTAATAAATTAACTACTTAGAATGAGTTGTCAATTGTTTGAGGATAGAATTAAACTGTGTCTGAATATTAGTATTAGAAACTGTTATTTTTAAAATATTACATCTGCTGAAGCATGAATAAGTTTACTGTTTATAATAACTATTTCTGCTATAACGTTGCTGAGGGTTGCAAATATGCTTAGCGATCACAACTAAATCAACATAACTCAAGCACGGTCTTTAGGTGCTATGGACTGTGATAAGCGATCATAGTAGACACGTCTTTAATATAGCCCACCTCGGTAGCGTAGATGCTAGTGTGTCTGCCTCACATTCAAGAGGTCCCGAGCTCGAATCTCGGTCAGGAACACGTTGCTTTATTAACCTAAGCTACCCTTTCCAGCGTTCCTATATGATATTGCTAACATCTTAAGCTGCTAATTTGTAACTGAAACAAAATTTTAGTTCGCGACTTAATCCAAAAATGAATTTACTTTCGTTTGTGATTTTCAGAATTTTATCAGCGTGCCTAGCAGCATCTTCGATAGCTGAACATAACTGTTTTCCAGGAACGCTTTGAGATGTTGGGTCCACTGCACTGCCTTAACTATAACTAGACTGCGAACAAAATGCGGTTGGAGGCGTGGCTGACCACAGCTGTAACCCTCTAGCTTTCCCCCTCCATCGTTATTTTAGGTTGCCTTTCCTCCACCGCGCGGGCTGCACTGGTCATGTTTCATTCACTGTTACATTCACTCCTTGCATTTTCTGCCGAATCACTGCGTTTTTTCTCAGGGTTTAAAGAAACTACGATTCTATCTAGTTTTTGATCGATTGCGAGGTCATGTCTGAGGTAATTTTTTTCTGTTAGCTTTGAAAATCAAATAGATTCGTTTCGTGTGATTTGCGCTCTGTCGCATGCAGAAAGGGAGGAGTGGGAGTCACGTGATGTTTGGAAGGCGAGAACGGAAGAAGGCTCTCGTGCATGCGCACACCGATCGCAGTTTGATTGAGGTCTACCTGTACCATCATGTGCCCACGCGCCACTATCTGTCTCTTTCTTTTTTACCTACGCGCCACTCTCTGTCTCGTTCTTTCATGCCCATGCGCCATTCTCTGTCTCTTTCTTTCCTGCCCACGCACTATTCTCTGTCTCTTTCTTTCCCGCCCACGCACCACTATCTGTCTCTTTCTTTCCGGCCCTCGCGCCACTCTCTGTCTCTTTCCTTTCTGACCACGCGCCACTCTGTCTCTTTCCTTTCTGCCCACGCGCCACTCTCTGTCTCACGCGCCACTTCGGTCTCTTTTCTTTCTGCCCACGCGCCACTCTGTCTCTTTCTTACCTGCCCACGCGCCACTTTTTCTTTCCTGCCGCCACGCCAATCTCGTCTCTTTCTTTCCTGCCCATGCGCCACTCTTTGTCTCTTTCCTTTCTGCCTAGGCGCCACTCTCTGTCTCTTTCCTTTCTGCCCACGCGCCACTCTCGGTCTCTTTCTTTCCTGCCCACGCGCCACTCTCAGTCTCTTTCTCTCCTGCCCACGGGCCACTCTTTGTCTCTTTCTTTTCTGCCCACACGCCACTCTCTGTCTCTTTCTTTCCTGCCCACACGCCACTCTCGGTCTCTTTCTTTTCTGCCCACACGCCACTCTCGGTCTCTTTCTTTCCTGCCCGCGCGCCACTCTCTGTCTCTTTCTTTCCTGCCCACGCACCACCCTCTGTCTCTTTCTTTCCTGCCCACGCGCTACTATCCGTCTCTTTCTTCCTGCTCACGCGCCACTCTCTGTCTCTTTCTTTCCTGCCCACGCGCCACTATCTGTCTCTTTCTTTCCTGGCCGCGCCCCTCTCACTGTCTCTTTTTTTCCAGCGCATGCGCCCAGCACTGGCTTGTCGGGGCTCCAACAAAAAATGCGATCGGTGACAGTATTAAGATAGTCTGATGGTTAATTTATATAAAAATTAAATACACACACACTCACTCACACACACAGACACACTATCTAGGGAAGATGAGCAATTATCCTACCTAAAGAAAGTTGTCAGCCTCCAGCCAGGAATTGAACTCGAACCCTCAAAATTTGCATACTAGCATTCTAACCACCTGATCATAAAGGCAGCCTCATTTACAAAGTTTGTATGCCGTACACAAAGGCATAAATTTATATCACCAAAAGCGTAAATTTTATCAAAATATGAAATTTATCTCCTTTGTTGCGGCATTAACTCTATACGAGATATTCACCACTCTGGGCTTTAAAATGCTAAACTATAACTAGACCGCGAACAAAATGCTGTTGGAGGCGTGGCTTACCAACACTGGAGTCCTCTAGCTTTCCCCTCTAACGTCATTTTAGATTGCCTCTCCTCCATCGTGCAGGCTGCACTGGTTATGTTTCATTCACGGTTACATTCAATCTTTGCATTTTCTGCCGAATCACTGCATTGTTCCTCAGGGTTTAACGAAACTATGATTCTCTCTATTTGTTGATCGATTGTGAGGTCATCTCTGAGGTAATTATTTTCTGTTAACTTTGAAAATCAAAACAGTATTAGAAACCTCTCGTTTCGTGTGGTTTGCGCTGTCGCATGCAGGAAGGGAGGGGTGGGAGTCACGTGATATTAGGATGGCGAGATGGGGGAAGGCTCTCCTCGCGCATGCGCACGCCGACCGCAGTTTGTTTGCGCTCTACCTGCAACAGCATTTGTCTAACAAGAAACTCGCCAATAACTACAGTCCTTTGACTAACTTTTGCATTATACCTACGTTGATTTTAACTCAAGAGCATTGTTTATTGCAATTATTCGCCTATCTCCCTGTTATTATACAATGATTTGCTGTATTAAAATAAGTATTAGTGGGTTTCGGTGTCTGCAACAATTGCTGCAGCAAGACATCATGGTTCAGCATTACAAATGTAAACCTCATTATTTGTAACAAAAACTTCACTTATCTTAGGAAAATGATGTTAATTTATTTTTATTTCAGATCGATTTCACAAAAAGATTTGCTTGCATCGTCAGTCCCTCAACACATTTCGTCGTTTATTGTTCCTGATAAACAAATAAACGATGCTTTAAAATTACTAAATTTACAAGATAAAGCTATAAAATTCACATTAGAAACTGAAATTAACGGATTTCTTCCTTTTCTGGATTTGAAGATAATAAGAAATAATAAATTAGATTTTGGTATTTATAGGAAATCTACTCATATCAATAAATTACATAAAAATAAAACTTTTAACCCTTTTTAACATAAATTTGCTGTTTTAAATAGTTTGATTTATAGATTAATAAATATAACCCTGAATAAGGAGGAATTTCATAAAGAATAAAAGCATATTATTAATACTGCTTAATAATACTAATTATTAATACTTATACAAAAAGCCGTTAATGATATTTCTACCCTTAAAAAATAAAATACGATGATAATTTTAAAAAAATTACTTACCATCTTTGGTTTAATAAACATTTTCGAAAGGTTTTTGAAGAAGTTTGTATAACTTTAGTTACTCAAAATAAATATAGTAATATATTAAAAATTTACTACATCTCTCTAAAAAGATAAAATTCCTAATAATAAAAAGTCTGGTATTTATCAATTTAATTGTTTAGATTGTGATCAGGTTTATATTGAAAAGACGAAACGAAATTTGGAAACCAAAACAAAAGAACATTTTTGTAACATTAAGTATAACCAAACTGATAAATCGACCGTAGCAGATCATTTTTGGTCATTCAACCACGAAATAAGTCCTGGAGTTAAATTATTAAAACAATTAAATGGTCCGATAAATTTAATGTTTTGGGGAAATATATTTATTTTAAAAATAATGAATTTTGAAATACCAGCAGATGATTCTGTTTTTAGGTTTGTTTCGCTTTTAGATTTTGGTAATACTGAAAAAAACATAATAACATGGTAACCGGAATCCTTGACGACGAAGTGTGTTGATGAACTGACGATGCAAGGAATTTGTTTATGAAATCGATCTCAATTAAAAAGAAGAATTAACATCATTTTATTAAGATAAGTGAAGTTTTTGTAACAAATAGTTATATTTGTGTAATATTCATTGCTTCACTCTAGCTAGGTTCATTTACTATGTACTCATTTGTATTTTTTGTTCAAAGTACATGGACTATGATGTGCAAATGTTTGCTAAATTGTATTTACCTTGTTAATTATGACACAAACATGGGATATTAACACAAATTGCCATTTGATATTCTACGTTTGGCTAGAATTCCCTGCAAAAACAGCAACACATTTTTGGCAAATTTTATTTATAAAATTATGTATTTTGTAATATCAAACGTTTCTGAGGCGACTTGTTGACGTTCAATTCTGCAAAGCCCTGGAAATAAACGACTTATTTAATTACATGAAGCTTCTTACAAGCTGAAACGACGTGGAAACGTTTACAACAGTAATGCAATATATTATGTAGCCATGTCATTATGTAATAGTCTAATACAAGACGAAAGCAACGCAACTGATTTTAAAATATTCTACATAAAATGGAGGATAGAGTAAAGGAGCGGCAGAGAATATTTCCAAAGGTTGTCGACGTATCAAGACACATCATCCATAAATTGTTTACATTATCATAGTTTATGGTATCAATAATATCGTGAAAATGGCTGACTAAACTGGGTAAACAATGATACTTTAAATAATATAGGTGAACTGCCAGTTTGCTTACGTATTACAGTTTTGCTAGATTGTTTACGTATTGTTGATAAGCAAGCTTTGGATGTTGGCAACGCTCCTACCATGACGTCACGACCGCCATTATGCGGCGCCGTTACTGTACACCTCTACCAGGAAAAAATTACGTACTCCTATTTAAGAAACTGTATTGGAAATTGTAATGAAATATAGAACATTTAGGAAATGGTTCAGTACACAAAAAATATACGGGGGCTGTTCAATAAAGAATGATCATAATTTTTTTACGGTCATGATTTTGCGCACTAAAATTAAATCTTATTATATTCTGTTAGCTTAATGTGAAACAAACACACCATAGTAGTTTCATTGCTGGTACTCTGGTTCCCGCATGTGAGAACGAGGAAAGAAACATGTTCAGTACCCCTATCCCTGCAATGGAGGTAACACGCGAGGAACAATAAGCGGCTTTGAAATTCTGCTTTCGTCTCAACAAATCTTCAGTTGAGGCCTGTACAATGTTACAGGAGGCCTATGGAGAATCTGTTCTTCCCTACAGCACAGCTCAAAGGTGGTTTAAAATGTTTAAAGAGGGTAGACAATCAATTTCAAAGGGAGGTGGACCCGGGGCTCCAGTTACTGCTCTTGCGGAAGAAAACATCAACACTGCTGCTGCCATTGTGAGAGAGGATCGACGAATTACCTTAACATCACTTTCTGAAATACTGAACATTTCATTGTGTTGGTGAATGAAACATTACACATGAGATGTGTTTGTGCGCGATGGGTTCCAAGATTGATTCCCGAACAAAAGGACATTCACAAGCAGGTCTACATGCAGTTAAAGTTGATGTTAGGGGAAGATCCGGAGTTTCTTTCAAACGTAGTCACTGCTGATGAAACTTGGCTACATCATTTTGATCCCTAGAGCAAACAGCAAAGCTCAGTGTGGAAATCTCCTTCATCACCAACCCCCAAAAAGCAAAAGTGGTTGCTTCTGCTGGGAAAGTTATGGTCATCTCATTCTTCGATATTCATGGAATGGTTTAGCAGCATGTTGTACCTGCACGCACATCAGTAACTGCACAATACTACAGGGATGTCCTGAAAACATTGCAAGTCCATATCACGCGCAAAAGTCCACATTTCCATGAAGCAGGCTGGATGCTGACCCATGATAATGCGCGGCCGCATATTGCCAATGTTGCTGCTGAATATCTTGCAAAAATTAACATGAAGTACATCCCTCACCCTCCCTGTAGCCCATGTGACTTTTTTCTATTCCCTAACTTGACAAAAACGCCTTCGTGGGAGGCATTATCCATCATCAGAAGCAGTGGTGAAGGCTGCGGAGGCGATTTTAAAGGGTCTCTCAAAAAATGGTTTCCAGCATGTCTCTGAAGACTAACAAAAACGCTGGGACAAGTACATCACATTCAGGGGAGACTATTTTAAGAAGGACCATCAAAATTATGAGGATGAGTAAAGGTACGTTGTCAAAAAAAAAAAATTGTGATGATTCTTTATTGAACAGCCATCGTATTTAAGATAAATTGTGCGTTTTATGTCGACCTACACCAAGTTACTTTGATAAAATGATAATTTTACAAAAAGTGTAAGTCCGGGGCGAGGGTATTTCCCTAAAGATCTTGATGTCGTATCCTTGGAGAATGCTGAATATAAATTGTAAGTTTGGTACTTAGTCGACATTTCATTTTTGACTTACACATGGAGCTTTCTCTACCAAAAAGGGCTTTATCTTTTGATTCATATAACACAAAATTTGTACTTCTGCTGAAGCCTCACTGTTGTAATTTTGTGTAGAGTGAAATTCTTCTCTACTTACTATAAGTATGTAGTAGAAAACTAAACATGATTTTATTCAGGCATTCACAAACTGTATATCTAAGCTATTGCTAGAAGTTTTGGGTGGAATGCAATACTTGTCCCTATACAACACAGGTACTTACATGACAAACAAAATATAAACTAATCAACATACCTCTTTTGGATTTTGCCGAAATTTGAATGCCAAAATATGAATATACACTCCATGTAAATTTGGTATTTCACTTACCTAACTTCTACGATGTCTATATAAATTTACTGTTCGTCCTCCAGAAGATACCTGATTTCCCTCATTGATCCTGGAGGTGGACCTGAGGTAAAGGGCGGCCAAAGTTCTACATGAACAACGTAATAAAATAACCGTTCAAGGAAAAGATCACGGATTTGAATGTCTTCTGGGTTTTCCATGTAGGAGGATAATCTCAGAACCCACAGTCATATAATTCTTCGATCTCCTATGTTTTCAAATTCTTGCAAGTTTCGGATTATATAACTTATATCAGAAAAGAATCTGGAATAAACTACACCATTCCTTACCATTTCCCAGAAACTGGTTCACTTACGTGATAAACAACTAACAAAGAAAAACACTGCGAATCGTAGAAATGTTGATAAAACAATTGCGAAACGGATCTAGACATGACCAACTTCGGTCGCGTGTGTGTTATCAGGAGGCCTGTAGTGGAATCTTGCTTAGACATAAGGACAACTATCTATTTAAGAAATAGCAATAATCGTCCTAGAAAAGAGTAGATATTCGACCCAAAACGAACATCTTGTGTACATTTTACGATATTACTTCGTGTTTCAACTCCCTCTCCCGGAGTTGTGCAAAACCAAAACAAACAACGCCTGCGTTTAGCTTCAGACGATTCACTTAAACAATATAATTTCAAATTATTTCAAAACCTATATTATCTATGAATTTACTAACGATTATTTAAAGGTTATTCAATTGAGACCTTTGCAATTACAGATACATTCTACTCACATCTCGTCAGATTCAAGTTCATGCAATAATAGGGAATTTTTTGTCTTCAATCACAGTTGTAACGATTTTAATGGAAATATCATATAATTATGGAAGCGTTATGGAGAAAGAATGTTTTATATTGAACTTTCTGTCTGCAGTTTATGAAGTTGTCTTTATTCTAATGTATTGAATGTAACTTGGAAACCGTAAGGAATAAATGAAAGAATTACACAAATAATCAAAAAATAATATAAATTAGTACGAAAACTGTCCTTTCAGAAATGTTGTTTACTATAGGCCAAGCTGAAGTGCTTCTTATAAAGGAATGATTGCCCGCCTCGGTAGCGTGGTGGTAGCATGTCTGGCTCACGTTCAAGAGGTCCCGAGTTTGAATCTCGGTCAGGGTGAGTCACCTGGATAAGGGTTTTCCGGGGTTCTCCCTTATCCTGAAAGACAAATGTCAGGTAACTCTAAGCTCTATGGACCCTGGACTCATTTAAGCATCATTTCACCTACTCCATTCATCGTCCAACATGACTTAAAGTTGGAGGACGTAAATTACAAAAAAAAAAAAAAAAAAAAAAAAAAAAATCAACCAAAAAAACACAATCAGTCAGATGTGTGGTCCAGCTCATTTGCAATAGAAAACGAAGTGTGATATGGAAATCCGAATTCTTACTTCGGATAAAGCAAACAAACATTCTTTGTGACTTTGTGGGTTCGTGAAATTAAAAGTCCAGGCCACAAACACCAAAAATTGCTCTTTATTTCTGTAGAAACACCATTACGTCACACACAGATACAACTTGTAAGGTCATCGACCACAACAAAGTACACTTTGTGTACTGATATAAAGTTTTACGGAAAGTATCCTCGCTAATGTTATTTATTTCGATTCGAATGGATTGCTTGAGAACATAAATTGTCCGTGGGCTATTCTTGTACACTCTATTTTTAGATACCCCCACAAGATACCTTGCTCCATCTTGCTGGAAATAATCTTCTCTCAATTCGATGTCTTCTAAGAATATGGTGAGACGAGTGCAAATATGTATAGATGCTAGTGGAGGACACTTCCAACCTTTTCTCTGAGATATAAATGGTGTAATCTAATCTCCCAATTGTGTATTATATTCTCCCAAAGTCACATGTGCGTCCTATTATTGGTTCAAAAGTTACGGCCTATTGCAATGGTTCAGATTTATATGGATCGCACTAAGGAATAAAACAGTTTACTTCACATAAATCCTTATGTAACTGAACTGTCTCGAAATATGATCTGTTTGGATTCAATAAGAAGCTTTTGGGTGGAATACAATACTTCCCATACTTATTATTATCTTCGTGTGGTGTATACATTCATAGCCCTCTTTTTACCACGGTAGTTATTATCACATCGCTTTTACGAACACTCTTTTTTGTTATCTATTTTACGTTTACAGAAATAGTTTCATTAGTTACAAGAGGGAAACTGGACTGAAGTGATAATGATTTGTTATGTATATGCTGGCGTTGGACTTTGTAGGAGAATTTCTATTCTGTTACACATGCGATGACTGAAGCCCTGCGTTGTGAAAATCGCTGCGGAGATGGTGCGGTGTTGAAGATGCTATGATCCCCACGTTGTGGGAGACAAGCGCGGCTTGTGTACACAAGGAGCCTGCAGATAAAGATAACACTCGGATAGTGTATCACATGCCAAAACAGATCAAGTTAGAACACTCTGGTAACATCTTGATTGATGGAGAGCGTTTGGTTTCTTGATTATTCTGGAACAGTCTGGAGTTATCAGTGGAAGTATTTAAAGAAGGGATGACTCGCCAAGTCAGTCGTAAACAGGAGAGCAAACAGCTGAACAGAAGATGTAACAGGAGTGCTGTAAACAGATGTAATCAGAACGCTGTTGTTGTGATCATCGACCTTAGGAGATTGTGATTGTGTATGTGATGTAATTCTGCTGCTACAAAGTGTATTTCTACGCAAATAAATAACATTTTGAATTTCTGCAACTTAGACTTTTAATTCTACGAATCCACAAGGTCACAATATGTAGCGGGATTCCTCCGTTGTTGTGGGTCTCGATGCCCCAAAGTTGCGGCAACATATATAGCAAGATTCGTGCTGGTATCTCGTTTCCCGTTGTTGTGGTCTCGATGCCCCAAAGTTGCGGCAACATATATAGCAAGATTCGTACTGGTATCTCGTTTCCCGTTGTTGTGGGTCTCGATGTCCCAAAGTTGCAGCAACATATATAGCAAGATTCGTGCTGGTATCTCGTTTCCCGTTGCTGTGGGTCTCGATGCCCCAAAGTTGCTGCAACATATATAGCAAGATTCGTGCTGGTATCTCGTTTCCCGTTGTTGTGGGTCTCGATGTCCCAAAGTTGCTGCAACATATATAGCAAGATTCGTGCTGGTATCTCGTTTCCCGTTGTTGTGGGTCTCGATGCCCCAAAGTTGCTGCAACATATATAGCAAGATTCGTGCTGGTATCTCGTTTCCCGTTGTTGTGGGTCTCGATGCCCCAAAGTTGCGGCAGCATATATAGCAAGATTCGTGCTGGTATCTCGTTTCCCGTTGTTGTGGGTCTCGATGCCCCAAAGTTGCTGCAACATATATAGCAAGATTTGTGCTGGTATCTCGTTTCCCGTCGTTGTGGGTCTCGATGCCCCAAAGTTGCGGCAGCATATATAGCAAGATTCGTGCTGGTATCTCGTTTCCCGTTGTTGTGGGTCTCGATGCCCCAAAGTTGCTGCAACATATATAGCAAGATTTGTGCTGGTATCTCGTTTCCCGTCGTTGTGGGTCTCGATGCCCCAAAGTTGCTGCAACATATATAGCAAGATTCGTGCTGGTATCTCGTTTCCCGTTGTTGTGGGTCTCGATGCCCCAAAGTTGCGGCAGCATATATAGCAAGATTTGTGCTGGTATCTCGTTTCCCGTCGTTGTGGGTCTCGATGCCCCAAAGTTGCGGCAACATATATAGCAAGATTCGTGCTGGTATCTCGTTTCCCGTTGTTGTGGGTCTCGATGCCCCAAAGTTGCGGCAACATATATAGCAAGATTCGTGCTGGTATCTCGTTTCCCGTTGTTGTGGGTCTCGATGTCCCAAAGTTGCGGCAACATATATAGCAAGATTCGTGCTGGTATCTCGTTTCCCGTTGTTGTGGGTCTCTATGCCCCAAAGTTGCGGCAACATATATAGCAAGATTCGTGCTGGTATCTCGTTTCCCGTTGTTGTGGGTCTCGATGCCCCAAAGTTGCTGCAACATATATAGCAAGATTCGTGCTGGTATCTCGTTTCCCGTTGTTGTGGGTCTCGATGCCCCAAAGTTGCTGCAACATATATAGCAAGATTCGTGCTGGTATCTCGTTTCCCGTTGTTGTGGGTCTCGATGCCCCAAAGTTGCGGCAGCATATATAGCAAGATTCGTGCTGGTATCTCGTTTCCCGTTGTTGTGGGTCTCGATGCCCCAAAGTTGCTGCAACATATATAGCAAGATTCGTGCTGGTGTCTCGTTTCCCGTCGTTGTGGGTCTCGATGCCCCAAAGTTGCGGCAACATATATAGCAAGATTCGTGCTGGTATCTCGTTTCCCGTTGTTGTGGG
This sequence comes from Mantis religiosa, assembly GCA_030765055.1. NCBI lineage: Eukaryota > Metazoa > Arthropoda > Insecta > Mantodea > Mantidae > Mantis > Mantis religiosa. Next base: position 339,268,263 of record CM060948.1, read on the forward strand.
TCTCGATGCCCCAAAGTTGCTGCAACATATATAGCAAGATTCGTGCTGGTATCTCGTTTCCCGTTGTTGTGGGTCTCGATGTCCCAAAGTTGCAGCAACATATATAGCAAGATTCGTGCTGGTATCTCGTTTCCCGTTGTTGTGGGTCTCGATGTCCCAAAGTTGCAGCAACATGTATAGCAAGATTCGTGCTGGTATCTTGTTTCCCGTTGTTGTGGGTCTCGATGTCCCAAAGTTGCAGCAACATGTATAGCAAGATTCGTGCTGGTATCTCGTTTCCCGTTGTTGTGGGTCTCGATGTCCCAAAGTTGCTGCAACATATATAGCAAGATTCGTGCTGGTATCTCGTTTCCCGTTGTTGTGGGTCTCGATGTCCCAAAGTTGCGGCAACATATATAGCAAGATTCGTGCTGGTATCTCGTTTCCCGTTGTTGTGGGTCTCGATGCCCCAAAGTTGCGGCAACATATATAGCAAGATTCGTGCTGGTATCTCGTTTCCCGTTGTTGTGGGTCTCGATGTCCCAAAGTTGCAGCAACATATATAGCAAGATTCGTGCTGGTATCTCGTTTCCCGTTGCTGTGGGTCTCGATGTCCCAAAGTTGCGGCAACATATATAGCAAGATTCGTGCTGGTATCTCGTTTCCCGTTGTTGTGGGTCTCGATGTCCCAAAGTTGCTGCAACATATATAGCAAGATTCGTGCTGGTATCTCGTTTCGCGTTGCTGTGGGTCTCGATGCCCCAAAGTTGCGGCAACATATATAGCAAGATTCGTGCTGGTATCTCGTTTCCCGTTGTTGTGGGTCTCGATGTCCCAAAGTTGCGGCAACATATATAGCAAGATTCGTGCTGGTATCTCGTTTCCCGTCGTTGTGGGTCTCGATGCCCCAAAGTTGCGGCAACATATATAGCAAGATTCGTGCTGGTATCTCGTTTCCCGTTGTTGTGGGTCTCGATGTCCCAAAGTTGCGGCAACATATATAGCAAGATTCGTGCTGGTATCTCGTTTCCCGTTGTTGTGGGTCTCGATGTCCCAAAGTTGCAGCAACATATATAGCAAGATTCGTGCTGGTATCTCGTTTCCCGTTGTTGTGGGTCTCGATGTCTCAAAGTTGCGGCAACATATATAGCAAGATTCGTGCTGGTATCTCGTTTCCCGTTGTTGTGGGTCTCGATGTCTCAAAGTTGCGGCAACATATATAGCAAGATTCGTGCTGGTATCTCGTTTCCCGTTGTTGTGGTCTCGATGTCCCAAAGTTGCAGCAACATATATAGCAAGATTCGTGCTGGTATCTCGTTTCCCGTCGTTGTGGGTCTCGATGCCCCAAAGTTGCAGCAACATATATAGCAAGATTCGTGCTGGTATCTCGTTTCCCGTTGTTGTGGGTCTCGATGTCCCAAAGTTGCAGCAACATATATAGCAAGATTTGTGCTGGTATCTCGTTTCCCGTCGTTGGTCTTACTTAGTCGATCTCACCTTCGTCCAAAATATTATGACTTGATGAAGAAGATGTTCCCCGAGGTTATCAGGAAAATCCTTAGTTATACCACGGCTAGCTTTTAATATTCTTCTGTTATATTCTTACTTACGAGCAATGACAACTCTAAGTAACAAGGATGCTAACAAGTGAAGGAATCATTAAGATTTTGAATTTGAATTTCTATAAGAAATCAATCTTTTGTTTATTTCTTTTAACACCAAATCCATTACAATTCTTATCACAAAACTTTATACTGTGATCGGAAACAATCTAATACTTCAAATTGAACTAAGACTTAAATATTTTCGAGCAATTTAAAAAGCATCCTATCTCTTCGGCGTTCCAGAAAGAAAAACGAATTTTCTTTCTGTTTTTACACCAAGATTATTTAATCCTTCGTTACTATCACTACCCGTATATTTCTTTTATATGATTGGCCGATTTACTACTACGGCCAATCACAAAATTACATATATGTTTACACAATTTTGTTTGTTTTTCTTTTATTCTTTATAATTTTTTCAAATCCTTTTTAAATATAAATCAAAACAATGTTACAACTTCCATAGGCTTTGTATGGCCATGACAACCAAAGGAACGGTGACAGACCTTGAGTATTAATTCATCATAAGATGATATTTGTTTCATGTATTACTCTGCTAAGTAGGTTCACAAACCTGTCTTATTACAGTTTAAATGCGACACTTTAATTCTTTTAATTGACAAGGGAATAAGTAAATGTGAGCAGTTCTCGCGTCTGAGGTGCAACACAAGAAACTCGCCGTTTCCTGCCCAGACAGACTCCTCCTCACCTCTGACCCTCTGGGTTCAAGGCTACGAGATTTCCTCTCTCACCAATTACCATCTTCCTGTACCAGCTGCCTGGTCGATCATCATCAAAGTTACCCGACATTTGGTGAGGAGGGGGAGGAAGGAGTAAATACCCAGTAGGATGTGTATGATAGCAAATAACATGCAGAAGGTCACCGACCACCTCACGACCTAATTCTTAACCTTCAACGGATTTGATGTGCTACACTGTAACCTTTGTTTTTGGTTTTAGCCCTGAGAAGTGAAATATGTTATGAGTTTAAAAAGGATTCGTTTAAAATGGCTGTTTTGTGTGAAAAAGAAACTGTATTTGAATGGGTAAATTATGTAAATGAGATGATGTAACTTTAAAGAAATGTGGTGCAACGATTGGTGTTGACCAATCAGAACGAAAGTTCTTTAGTAGTTATGGCGACGTATGACAGAAAATCAATAATCATGGTAAGAAGGATTTAAATCGGCCCACTTGATCCTGGAACGTCGGAAGTGAAGGACGTAATACTTTGTGTTTGTTGGAAAGTCGGAAATAGGAAGTATTTCTTAATGTAAGACGTGAATACAGTTTGTTCATCATCGATAAGAGGAGTATTTTGATTAAAATATAATTAAAAGATTGAATAATCATAAATTGGAAATAATTCATTTATTTTGCAATTGTATAAAAAGTTAATTTCCTCGCTCTATACAACACGCTGAATCCAGAGTTCCCTGGTTCTACTGACTTGAGCTACGCCAGAGAGCATCCAGTACTTCCAGAATTATCATATTTCCTTTTCTCCGCATACCAATATGTAACAACATATTGTTACACAAGGCACCGCTTTGTAGGACTCTAGAATTCATCATCCCATGGCTTCATCATCAGAATTCCTCATCTCTCCATCACCGTTGCAACACTCACATGACTTCTCCTAACAAACTTCTTGAAAATTGTATTCCTCTATCTACTTCACGTCTTGTAGGTACAATGGGAATAGTTCAGGCTTCAGAACGCACAGTTACCGAGGTCATTACAACCGATTTGCAGTAGACTTTACACGATAATTAAATCTTTTGTGGTGACAACTTGCCTATGCATGGCCAAGAGATAAACAAAAATTCTAATGTGCTGATTTCACATCATATTCTGCCCCACAACTGGACAAACACCTACACCGATTCCTTTATTTACTTCACGTTTATCAAGGTAAAAAATTTTAGAAATGTTCTTTCTTTCAACATTTTCTTATAGGTACACTGGAAACAAGGAAATACAGTAGAGTTAAGCAATAATCAATTTTTTAAGAGTTGGTTACTATGTCAGTAGGTTTGAAATTTAATTTTCTTTATCTAACAATAAGATTAATAACAAATGACTTTAAATTTGAGAAACTTACAATTAAAAACCCGAAAATGTAAAATAAATGTCTCGAAAATAATTAACTTCATAAAAAATGAATCTATAATGTAGCAAGATTTCTATGTTGGAGCTGAGATGCACGCTGACGTCTCGAAGACGCAAGTCGGGAACAGGGTTACTTCGTTGTATTTTCAGTTGTTTCTTGATGATTGGGTTTGATTACATAAGAGTCACGAGATCTCTTGTTTTCAGGTGTGGTTCCGAGTGAAATAAATAAAATTTTGGATAAGTTCAATTTCGTAATATATATTTTAATTGTATAATCTGGATTACATTTTACTCGAACTTTCTTTACTATCAATAATTGCAGGTTATCTGCAGCATATCGATAAATCCTTACTTCCTTAATAGATTCCGTTAATTACATAAAATTCCTCACTTCTGCATGTCCACTCATCACTATCAAGATTAGAGAATATCTCCTTCTTAAGATTATTCATTTTCTGTTACAAAACTTCAATATTCACTGCGACATTTTTTCTTTATCCTCATGAAACAAGATTACAGAATCTCTGGAGATTATTTATTTTCTTCCCCTAGCAACCGTTCATCTGTTGTTTTTATTGTCATTACATGGCCCCCTAATCGTCAGATCAGAAAATAAAACTCATTTCAAACAAAAACTACCGTTACAACCTAACTTATATATTTAACAAGAAGGTAGCTCTGTTGGTAAGGCACCTGCCTACTATGCGCTCTCGGGTTCGATTCCCGGCAGTGGGGGTGGGGATTTTTCTCCAACCAAGATAATTCCCCATCTTCGCGAAAGTCTGGAAGTATGAATGAGAGTGTGAATGTATATGTGACCTAATGATTAAAACCCAACGAATACGAGTTAACACCTTCGATATGTTCCAAAGGAGAACGACCGCCGATATGACCATTGTAGTTAAAGGCGGGGTATAAATGTGTACGTGATCTAATGATTAAAACCCAACGAATACGAGTTAACACCTTCGACATGTTCCAAAGGAGAACGACCGCCGATATGACCATTGTAGTTAAAGGCGGGGTATAAATGTGTACGTGATCTAATGATTAAAACCCAACGAATACGAGTTAACACCTTCGATATGTCCCAAAGGAGAACGGCCGCCGATATGACCATTGCAGTTAAAGGCGGAGTATAAATAGAACAACAAAAAAGTTCTATATTTGTTATGTAGTAATATTTTGTCTATCTCTTACCAGTTATACAAGTTATCCAGAATGAATAGGACTTAGGAAAAAAACTCAAGCTATACTTAAAAGTTCAACATAGGACACTTGAATGAACTATTTTTTGAGAATACAAATGTTTAATATTTTTCCTTGTGGCTTGGTGTCATTTACTGAAAATTGACATGTTTCATCCCAGGAAGATGATGAACTTAATTACGAAATTTCGTACTTAGCCAACTTTTCTTTTTCGAATTGTGCTGTTCACGACATGGACTTTTTCCTACATATATTTGTATGGATTCAAGAAGTCCCAATACATCTATTTTCGGTGAAATCTTAGCGTTTTTTTTCGGACTGTTAAATACTTAACTGAGGAAGTAAAAGAAAATTACCTCCAATTTGAAAAACGTATACGTACTGGAACATTCAAGCAAATAACAAATAATTTTAAAATACACACCACCAAGCGGTTTAGTCTATAGTCGGAATTCGGGAGGCCCGGGTTCGATTCCCGTGGCCGACCTACTTGACCCATGGATTTTTCGGAGGCTTCCCGGGCTGCCAGGCGAATGCTGGGTAGGTTAATTACACCCCTCCCCCCGAATATCCTGTCACTCAATTTAATTTCCATTATTATTTCACATCATCTCTCATCTGGTGGTCTCTTTCAGAGAAAGAAATGTTGACGGGTGTCTCGGCGTAGCATGGCAGGATGATATGCTCTGGGGAAACTACTTCCTCCCTTCATGAGTCGGTTAGCGGTCTCCAAACCGGTTGCTGGGGCCACCTCCAAACCACATTAGAGGGAATGCCCATTTTCTGGCTTACAGAGGAAGGTTTCTATCTCAGTAAAATCTATGGACCCTGCCCTCTGCACTGTCGTGTCTCCTTGAGTCGGTCTCCTCTCCCCTCATCCTTCCTCTTCAGGGATGCCCCACTTGGGGAATAGGTACAATAGATCACGACTGGGTTTAGCCCGCTTCGGTAGCGCAGAGGGTAGCGTGTCTGCCTCACGTTCAAGAGGTTTCGAGTACAAATCTTGGTTAGGGTGAGTTCCCTGGATAAGGCTTTTATCGGGGTTTTCTCTTATCCTGATAGACGAATGTCGAGTAACTCTGAGCCCCATGGACCACCGGACTCATTTGAGCATCATTTTACCCATTTCATTCATCGTCCGATATGAAAACGTCGTAGGAGGTAGATCACAAAAAAAAAAAAAAAAAAAAAAAAAAAAAAAAAAAACACTGGCCGCAGAGTCAAATTCATCCGTAGTTATCCTAATCTTAAAATACACACTAATAAAAAGTAATATTTCAGAAATAATTTAACTTCACACAAAAATCTATTTGACATCAAATGTTTGCATTAATGAAAAGTACGCTTAATCGTGATGCTGGATTTCAGTTCAGCTCCTCTAGGAAACCACAAATCCGTCGAGTTAAGAAGGACAGACCAATACAGCTTGATAATCCAGTTAAGTAGTTACGTTTCTTTGACACAATTAATTTTCTATACTCACGCCATCTGTTGAGAGGTGGATTAATGCGGCGTAAAGTAAAAATCTTGGCTTCATTTTTCTGGGTACTGAGGGAGATGCACCAAGTTCGAAACCATTGAATGAGGCGATCAAGGGAGAGAGCTGTAAGGTTCGTACAGCAGAACTGGCATTTAATTTACTAAAAACAGTGTTTTTATCAGTAATGCGAATTTTGATAGTGTTTTGTCGTTGTAGTGTTATAACATTTAATAAATATCCTGATGATGGGAGAGATGCACACTCCCGAAACGTCGATATCTAATCGCTTTTGACCTGACTTGCTTTCCGAGAACAACTTGAGCATATTCGTCCCCAGGAAACTTCAGGTCTTATTTTAGAGCAGATAAACATTACAAGTCCCTCTCCCCTTCAGTCCTCTCTTGCCTTTTTGTGGTGAGCAGAAAGTACAAGGGTGCATGACCGCTAAGAAGTTGGTAAAATGCCATCTGCAGCTGTAGATGCGTTGCTAAGAAGGGCATTAGGCGGAAATGAAAGCAAATGCCGAAGTGTGATGCAGCTCGGAGATGAAACATTAGACCAGACGACTGCGTGCCGAAGACGGCGTTACGACCGGATGTGGCAAGTATTACATAAGATGTGTGGTTTACCATCCCGCAACTGGGGTCGCGCGAACTCACTCACTGACTGACTGCCTGTAAACAATGCCACCTTCCACAACATCAACCAATGTTTTAACATCATTAATATAGGATTTCATTAGAGATATCCCCCAAAAGTTATGTACACTCACGTCGAAAAGGAGCCCACTATACACACATGCCCAAAATGCACAGTCAGCTGGTACCAAACGACTCAGACCCGGTTGCATAAAAATCGCTAACTGCAGTATCGAAGATCAAAATTGAACTAAGTTTGCGAACCCGCGTTGTTTGTAAAATGCTGATATGCCGTTTAGTACTGATCCGAGATCCCAAAAACAAATGCGGCAACATCGCATTTGTTGCAACGTTCGTGTTGTATCGATAGGAATCGAGAATTATCGGAATTACTCGACACTGTTTAATTCAAGTGAACAGAGTAGCCAATCTAGACATAACAAAAGCTAAATAAATCTTTCGCTTTATGGTTATTTGTCCTAGAAATAATGTTATTTTAAATAAACAGTATAATAATTTACTCCATATTGAAACAGTATTTAGAAAAAGTTAATTATTTGGCTTACTTTATCTCCATTATATGCCCAATGTACAACTTTTTCATTTTCGCCTGTTTATAATACTGTAAGTTGGAAAACATAAACAAAACATGGAAGTTCAAGCAAAAGAGAAGATGCGTTGAGCTAACTTTAAATCTCCCATAACCCTTCATAGTTCACCCTTTTCCATAGGCATCCTGATGAAAGGAAGTCTTAAAGCTGCAATCTCCCTTGTAACTTTGTGTATTGTTTTAAACGCAGTCCCTTTATTTATATTGAATATATTCCTAATCACCATCTGGAAGATTTCAGTTGCATAGAACCGTAATGTGAGAAGGATCATAAATATTGGATCGAGTGCATAATTCCCCAGGGTTTATGTTCTTAACTGTACTTATTAAAACTTGTATAAATAAAGATGTTAATTAATACGAATAATTTAATATAAATCTTTCTTTATAAGATATTATAACCAATAAAATAATTATATATTATTATGTTCTTATTATATTTTCACTAAAGTTTTGACTTAAAAATACAAAAAAGCTGTGCCAGCATCCGCGGTTATACAGCAAAATCAAATGAACATTATTGGTTTTTAAGTAATTAATATAAATTTTTTAATAGGAATTAAAATATTATAAGGTGAAATATTTATAATATTTTGAGGTTTATTATTTTAGTGCATGTAGCCTATGCTCTAGTTCAATTACATGCTTTGTTAGTCGAAATATCATTTAGAATTTTCTGTCATTTAGTTCTGAGATGGGATTTCCTCTTGGAAAACACGAGGAGACCTTTCAAGTTGAAAATTCTCATCATCAGAGATATCAGACTAACCTGAATTCTGAATATAATAAAAATGTATAGGTTATGAGCACAAACAATGCATCTTTAATATGTCGTACATTTGTGAAATAAAGAGGCTAATTATTTATACAAGTAACCACAAAAATGCTTTATTTACTATTTATTTAAAGCTGCACTACTTATTTCTTCTCAGAAAGTATTGTGTACATTCTGAAGTTATGTTGAGATCAAGAGGCCATGAACCTAGATTAATATTTAATACAACCAAAATATTAAGTTCAGCTTGACTGAAGATTATTTTCATATACTTGAACTTAGGTTGTCTTTTATGCAACCGGGCTTCAACGTTTCACATTCTGCTACCGCAAGTAAAGGATGCAGTAAATTGAATACCGAGATTTCACATAAAAAGCCTGTTTTGGTACCCCTTGAATCCAATCAAAGCATGTTTAGACAAAGATATGTATTTGCTTTACTGTGCGGGAACGTACATCTATCTGAAAACACAAAAACTTAAAAACGGACGTGGGTTACTTGTTATGGCTGCCATAAAAGGTTTCAAGATAATCCCCCGCCCCAAACTCTCCTTTACGTACAACATTATCCTTTGCTTTCCACTAATATGGTTATAATTCATTTGATCAATACATAATAGGGTTAACATATTTAATGATAAATAAAACGTATACCTTGAATTTTCTGGAAATGTCCTCAGGTCCTCATCATTCCAAATGACTATCATAACTGGTAAACCTTATAAGAGACAAAATCTACCTAAAGAGAGAGAAAGAGAGAGAGAGAGAGAGAGAGAGAGAGAGAGAGAGAGAGAGAGAGAGAGAGAGACAGCCATAGATCTCTTTGGAGCAAACAATGTCAAATTCTTCCTTTCTCTCTCACTCACTCTCTCTCTCTCTCTCTCTCTCTCTCTCTCTCTCTCACCGTAGGCCGCGCCGTGGCTCAGTGGTTAGACCGCTTGGCTCTCACCTAGGCGGCCCGGGTTCGATCCCAGGCGACCGCAAAGTGAGATTTGTGGTGGACAACACGGCGCTGGGGAGGGTTTTCTCCGGGAACTCCGGTTTCCCCCGCCATCTCATTCCACCAGTGCTGCATCTTCATCTCATGTATCATCAGTGTCATCGCCTGCGGTGCCGTATGTAGTAAAAGCGGGCGTTAAACACTACACATTTTCTCTTTCACCGAGCGGGATGGCTCAGGCGGTTTCGTCTGTGACCCGCATTCGGGAGTCCCGGGTTCGATTCCCGTGACCGACCTACCTGACCCATGCGTTTTTCGGGGGGTTTCCCGGGTCGCTAGGCGAATGCTGGGTAGGTTAATTACATCCCACGAATTTCCTGTTCCTCCATTTCATCTCCATTATTTCATATCATCTCTCATCTGGTGGTCTCTTTCGGAAGTAGAAGTATCGGCGGGTGTCTCGGTGGTGCATGGCAGGATGATATGCTCTGAGGTAAACTACTTCCTCCTACGGTAGGTCGGTTGCCAGTCTCCGCTCCTCTGCTGGGTCTATTTCGGCACCACCAGCCAGGGACCTTTGGGGCTCGACTGCTGGGCTCGTTGCCGTCCCGCTGTAGGGAGGCGAGTTCGTTGTCCTGGCCTGTCGGAGGAATCTCTATGTTAACTGTAGGAACACTGCCATCTGTACTGTCGTAGCTCCTTGGGTCGGCCGCCCTCTCTCTCCTTCGCCTCATCCTTCCTCCCAGGGGTGCCCCACTTGGTGAACAATGGGCCCAGCATGGTGGCCTACGTACCGATTCCCCTCTGTAATGAAATCCCAATCCTCTCTCTCTCTTTTCCCTTTTCCCCCCTTCTCCCACCCTTCTTTCTGGCTGCCTTTGTGTATTTCACCATTTCCGAGATATTCCTTGTTATTGGTTCGCTTTTGCGTTTTCGCAGTTGGAAAGTGGTTAATCCTTTTGTTTGTTTGCTGTTCTTTCCCTGCTAGCCATACAAATACAACGAAATTTCAAAGCATTACATAGCAACAAGCTCTTAAAAAGTATGACTGTCAATTAACCTCTATACACTCATATTCCTACAGCCCCTATAAGGAAATATGTCATATAACGATTTCTAGTATAAAAATAAGCATTTTAACAATTGTTTTTAAAAATGTAAGTGTATCAGTAATTGTTCACGATAATTAGGACTTCGTTTGCAGAAAAAGTTTAATTACATATTTGGTCAAACGTTTAAAACGCCGCTCACTATAATTTGCTTTTGGAATTCTTTAGTTTTTTCCATGACATCGCGAGAAACAATCGCAAAGCGGCAGTATTCAGGGAACCCAAAATGTTGAAATGGCATCCCCTCCGGATGACGACACTGCATGAAGAGAACGCGATTGGTAGTCAGAGCTGAAGGCCAATACGTGAGTCTGGTGTAGGTAAATCTGATTTGTAAAAACCGGGTGTTGAGCCTACGGAGAAGTGACGTCACTGCACTTCTCCTATTCGTATTACTGCAAAATATTACTCATCTGAACACCTCGCCCATTTTCTAACCTACTGCAACAGTTTAGTTCATTAATGTATTAGATGTCGCAGAATAAACAAAAAGAGTTTTAAGAAAAGAAAAATACGTGTCACGTGTTGAATGAACTTTTCTATTCGCTCTTGTAAAACCATTCCTATAAAAGTTTACTTTAGTGTTCACATTAATCAAGATAAACATTTTCAGAACACGTTTTATTGCATAAGATACAAGGGAAATTAGAAATGTAGTAGGCTTTAAGTGATAGTCAAATGTTTAAAGGGCAAACCTTACGTATGACCAAGATAGAAAGAGAGAGATAGTCATTCAGAGAGACAGAGAAAGGAATAAATGACCTTCAAACTGAACAAATTGTAAATATCTGAAAAGGACAAACTAATACCAAAGACTATCTCGAAAGCGGTTAATTAAAAAAGATGGAAAAGCAACGGAATATATGTATTTAAGAGACGGAATATATTATAAGTAGATACAATATATAAGTTCTATGGACCCTGGGCTCATTTTATCATCATTTCACCAATTCCGTTCATCGTCCAATACGACCGGAAATTAGCGGACAATAGATTTGGAATCTACGTAGCTTTTTAAGAAATACGTAAATCAAACTATTATTTACACTATTTATTGCTGGTATTCATTTTCTCAGACGCGGCTGTAGCAATTGTATCAAAACTTAAGTATGCAAGATATAACCATGACAATTTTATTTTTTCTGCGAAGTCCTAATTGTTTTACATGAATTTTGTATAACAGACAAATCGTCAAAATTTTAGTCAACATTTTACTACCTGGCTGGTTACTAATAATTAGGGCCAGAATTTTAATGTCTTTAAATAATATTAAGCTACTTTTAAACGACTATGATCATAAAACCTAAGAAGGCTGTTCAATAAAAATGGTCATAATTCTTTTACTGTCATAATTTTCGCACTAAAATTCAATCTTAGTATATTCTGTTAGCTTAATGTGAAACAAACACGCCGTAGTAGTTTCATTGTTGGTACTCCTGGTCCCCGCCTGTGAGAACCAGGCAAGTTCAAATATGTTCAGTATCGCCTAACGCTGCAATGGAGGTAACATGTGAAGAACAATATGCGGCTTTGAAATTCTGCTTTCGTCTCAACAAATCTTCTGTTGAGGGCTATACAATGCTACAGGAGGCCTATGGAGAGTCTGTTCTTCCCTACAGCACAGCTCGAAATGATTTAAAATGTTTAAAGAGGGGAGGCAATCAATTTGAAAGGAAGGTGGACCCGGTGCTCCAGTTACTGCTCTTACGGAAGAAAACATCAACACTGCTGCTTCAATTGTGAGAGAGGATCGACGAATTACCTTAAGTTCACTTTCTGAAATACTGAACATTTCATTGGGTGCCACCCACACGTTGGTGACAGAAACATTACACATGAGACGTGTTTGTGCGCCAAGTGTTCTAAGACTGTTGATTCCCGAACAAAAGTCGGGCCCAAATGACCTTGTTGTCGACGGGCCCTAAATCACCACACACTCACTCACTGACCCGAACAAAAAGACATTCACGTTAAGGTCTGCATGCAGTTAAAGTTGATGCTAGAGGAAGATCCGGAGTTTATTTTAAACATAATCACTGCTGATGGAACTTGGCTACATCATTTTGATTCTGAGGGCAAACAGCAAAGCTCAGTGTGCAAATCTCCTTCATCACCAACCCCGAAAAGAGCAAAAGAGGTTGCTTCGGTTGGGAAAGTTATGGTCATCTTATTCTTTGATATTCATGGAATAGTTTATTAGCATGTTGTGCCTGAACACACATCAGTAACTGCACAATACTACAGGGACGTCCTGAAAACATTGCAAGTCCATATCAGGCGCAAAAGACCACATTTCCGTGAAGCAGGCTGGTGCTGCACCAGGATAATGTGCGGCTGCATATTGCCAATGTTGTTGCTGAATATCTTGCAAGAATTAACGTGAAATGCATCCCTAACCCTCCCTATAGTCCGAATTTAGCCCCATGTGACTTTTTTCTATTCCCTAACTTGAGGAAACGCCTTCGTGGGAGGCATTATGCATCATTAGAAGCAGTGGTGAAGGCTGCGGAGGCAATTTTGAAGGATCTCTCAAAAAATGGCTTCCAGCATGTCTTTGAAGATCGGCAGAAACCCTGGGACAAGTGAATCGCATTCAGGGGAGACTATTTTGAGAAGGAGCATCAAAATTATGAGGATGAGTAAAGGTACGTTGTCAAAAAGAATCTGATCAATCTTTATTGAACAGCCGTCGTACAAAACCTGTACCTATCCAAAAGTATGCAGAGAACAAAATATTGCAGCATGCTCAACCTCAACGATCGAGATTTAACGTGATATGATTACGCATAAGAGCATAGAAATATTTCTGACAACAGGATTAATGCCTCAAAGCCCCTCATAATATCTAACCCTATCAATTTTAATGTGCAGTCTCTTATAGTTTTTGCATACTTATGGATAAAATTGGGAAATATTGGTTAAGTTGAAACATAAAGGTATGTTTATGTGCACCTTTTGAATTTATTGGTTTTAATTGTGTTAATATTTTAAATAAAATAATAAGAAAAAATATGTGTGCCATCTACATATTAAAGCTATTTAGTTTGTATGTGTGATAGATATTTGTGTGCTGAGCTGGAGAAAATGGACACTTATTGGACTGATACTGCTTCATTTGCCAATAATTTGATCTGATTGTAATGTAATTTGAATATCCGCAATTTGTGTCTGTAGTATTTATTATGATCACCCCCGCAGCATAGTGGTAGCGCGCCAGACGATAGCTCGCAGGACCAGGGTTCGGTACCACCATGAGATTTTTCTCCGTCGGGTGGTCTGATACAGATTGCACATAATGAATTGCTCTGATGAAAATATGGCGTCCCTAGAGGACACAGAGAGCCCGGCGTAAACGGTGACCTCTGCATACAGTTTCACCCTAGGGATAAATCAATATTTATTCTTCTTAGGGAAACGTTGCAAGAAACCATGGGGCTAGATTACAATACTCTTGATACGCCGTGACACAGATGACTGTGGGTTCAAATACCGCCCTTAGAACAACAGGAAGATAAGAGCTCTTAATTCTCGCGCATGCGCTAGGGGATGCAGTGTACCATTTACTGTACAAGCCAATAAATTGACGCCAAATAATTTCGTAACCTAAAATATGAAGAAAAGCTTAAAATGAACATAAAAGTTATTAAAATGATGAAAAACTACAAAGAATGACTTCAAACTTGGCTGAATGTGTTGACCTGCTGTCACATTTCACTTACACTGAGTTATATTACGTAACAAGCAAATTTTGTAAGTTTTCAAATTTAGGGTGTCTTACAGGGACTTAAACATTGAGAAGATACAAGGGCATATAAATATTGCAAGATCCTAGCTCTTGTTAAGCAAAGAAATATTATACCAGCAATATTGCATATTGCATTAGATACACCGTTCTTTTTCGACACATTTACCATTTTTACAAAGAGAACTTTCCCCACTTCACCCACCACACACTTGCAGCAGACTTCAACTACTGTATTTGTTTTGACTTAAGACAACCACGTTATTCCAGGGAAGTGATAATACGAGGCAGAATTTCAAAATTGTTCTTGAATTTCGAGCTAAGGGAACGTTCCGGGATATTTTTAACGATCACTATCAGCTGAGTCAGTAATATTTACTCACAATTTCAAAACGTTCACAGTAATAATTCCACGAATCTAACCACATTCCCCACCTATCCCACGGACTTCACTTTGAAATGCTTCTGCACGAGAAGGTGATTTCAGAAATACTTTTATTACATTTAACCACAACTGGAAAATTACGCCGCAACTTTATGGCAAGCAAGTTACATGCACCATCCTTGCGCAGTGCCTTGAGGGAGTTTGCAGCTTTTACCGTATATGGCGCTGCATCTGCACAGAATTACACTGGACACCGTTAAAGCGCAGATTGTTATATCAAATATTTTTCTTACAGTGATGTTTCCGAATTCAGAAAGGAAATGTCACTACTGTATTATTCATTCATTTCACCCAAACTTACGTTTGCAATTAACAGACCAAGAATCTGTGGTTTCAATGGTGGAAACCGCACATTTCTATTGCTTGACCAGTTTTGATCATATCGCATCGACAGTTTTGTTGTAGCACCGTTATATTGTTAACTGTGGACTCATCAGTTTATTTCTGCAATAAATCTCAGAGCACTTTATTATTCAGTTCTTGGAACGGAATGTTTGCTGAGATAAATGCTTCTCACATAACTCTTAACAGTGAATTTGCACTACTACACTATCCGAGAAGCATCTGTTGCAATTTTCTCTTTCCTCCTGCTTAAATGTTTCTCTGTGTTCACATGCTGCTCCACGGTGAATCAGCTCTTCTCTGCTTACACGTACCTACCTTCACTCCACAAATATGCCGCCATCATTACAAACATACTGTTTCAATTCCGTAGCAATATGTTTTCTTCAACTTCGCTTGACAGTAATATAATTTCATCTGACCGCCTTACGAGTCTCTGCCCAGATGTACTTGGGTAGTGGGGCTCAAACTTACAGCTTCCCAACCAGTATCACCTTTGTATTTAGCGTACCTTCCCTTTGGTAGATTGCCTCCTCTTTGGCTGAGTCCTACCTACTCATTTACAGCCGCCCTATCTGGGTACAGAGGCTGCTCTTGAATGGAAAAAGCAACATTTAAATAAGGAAGGAATATTAATAGACACTAAGGCCCTGTTATTTGCGGACAATGTCTAACTAATGGCGGAATCTGAAAGAGTCTACGAATGTTGGCTTATACCTGGATGGTAGAAATAGTTTCCGACCTAATAAATACAAGACATTTTTAAGATACATATTCCGAAAGTTGAATGTCCGGTAACTTAAACCTCTATGTACCCTGTACTCATTTGAACATCATTTCATTCATAGTCCGATATGACTTAACGTTGGAGGTTTCCTCTTTTCCTGAAAGATGAATGACTGGTAACTTTAAGCTCTATGTACCCTGTACTCATTTAAACATCCTTTCATTCATCGTCCGATATGTCTTAACGTTGGAGGTTTTCCCTTATCTTGAAAGATGAATAACTGGTAAACCTAAGCTCTATGTAACCTGTACTCATTTGAACATCATTTCATTCATAGTCCGATATGACTTAACGTTGGAGGTTTCCTCTTTTCCTGAAAGATGAATGACTGGTACCTCTAAGCTCTATGTACCCTGTACTCATTTAAACATCCTTTCATTCATCATTCGATATGACTTAACGTTGGAGGTTTTCCCTTATCTTGAAAGATGAATGACTGGTAACTCTAAGCTCTATGTACCCTGTACTCATTTAAACATCATTTCATTCGCCGTCCGATATGACTTAACGTTGGAGGTTTTCCCTTATCTTGAAAGATGAATGACTGGTAAACCTAAGCTCTATGTAACCTGTACTCATTTGAACATCCTTCCATTCGTCATTCGATATGACTTAACGTTGGAGGTTTTCTCTTATCCTGAAAGATGAATGACTGGCAAACCTAAGCTCTATGTAACCTGTACTCATTTGAACATCCTTCCATTCGTCATTCGATATGACTTAACGTTGGAGGTTTTCCCTTATCCTGAAAGATGAATGACTGGCAAACCTAAGCTCTATGTAACCTGTACTCATTTGAACATCCTTCCATTCGTCATTCGATATGACTTAACGTTGGAGGTTTTCCCTTATCCTGAAAGAGGAATGACTGGTAACTCTAAGATCCATGTGCCCTGTACTCATTTGAATATCATTTTATTCATCGTCGGATATGACTTAACATTGGAAGTTTTCCCTTATCCTGAAAGATGAATGTCTGGTAACTCTAAGCTTTATGTATCCTGTACTCATTTGAACATCATTTCATATATCGTCCGATATTTCTTAACGTTGGAGGCTTTCCCTTATCCTGACAGATGAACGTCTGGTAACTCTAAGCTTTATGTATCCTGTACTCATTTGAACATCATTTCATATATCGTCCGATATTTCTTAACGTTGGAGGCTTTCCCTTATCCTGACAGATGAACGTCTGGTAACTCTAAGCTTTATGTATCCTGTACTCATTTGAACATCATTTCATATATCGTCCGATATTACTTAACGTTGGAGGTTTTCCCTTATATTGAAAGATGAACGTCTGGTAACTCTAAGCTTTATTTATCCTGTACTCACTTGAACATCATTTCATATATCGTCCGATATTGCTTAACGTTCGAGGTTTTCCCTTATATTGAAAGATGAATGTCTGGTAGCTCTAAGCTTTATATATCCTCTACTCATTTGAACATCATTTCATTCATCGTCCGATATGAGTTAACGTTGGAGGTTTTCTCTTATCCTGAAAGGTGAACGTGTGGTAACTCTAAGTTCTATGGACCCTGTACTCACTTGAAGATCAGTTCATACATCGTTCGATATGTCTTAACATTGGAGGACAATAATAATATGATGATGATAGTAATAATAATAATAATAATAATAATAATAATAATAATAATAATAATAATAATAATAATAATAATAATAATAATGATGATGATGATGATGATGATGATGATAATGATAATGATAATGATAATGATAATAATAATAATAATAATAATAATAATAATAATAATAATAATAATAATAATAATAATAATAATAATAATAATAATAATAATAATAATAATAATAATAATAATAATAATAATAATAATAATAATAATAATAATAATAATAATAATAATAATAATAATAATAATAATAATAATAATAATAATAATAATAATAATAATAATTAATAATAATAATAATAATAATAATAATAATAATAATAATAATAATAATAATAATAATAATAATAATAATAATAATAATAATAATAATAATAATAATAATAATAATAATAATAATAATAATAATAATAATAATAATAATAATAATAATAATAATAATAATAATAATAATAATAATAATAATAATAATAATAATAAACGTATTTCATGGTGCAACCCTCAAAATTAAGAGTTGCGTTCAATCCTTTGTTTAAATAAGTATCTTTAACACTATATATATATAGGGCAGGCCACGTTCCAACATATTTTCAAAAATTTTTAGAATTCAAGATTCTAAAGCTTGCTTCAACATATATAATGCAAACGAACTCGCGAAAAAATGACAAAACCCTAAATGTTTGTATAAAAATGAGTTTAAAATGATTGATAGCTAGTAAGGTCCTGAATTGTAAATAGCGTAACCTTGAGCTAATGGATTTGTTGTTGACAAAGTTGGTGGAACACTCACACTTCCCACATTAAGCAATTAGCCATGAAATGAGTGCGGTCTGTTTGAAATAAGACTTATTGTGAAGTACATATTTGCTTTGGTACGATGCAGACAGAGCCGACGTTAGATCGAAGTGGTCCGGCAAGGTCAAGGGAATCTGGACGGGCGATATGGTCTCATAGCCTCAAGCAAGGAATACTGTTAACTTCCTGACTACCAATCTGTGCAGGCTTGGAGGAACACGTGTTTTTCTTAAAAACACAAGCCTTACGACGTCACTACTACTGCGGAGCTAGGTTACCGCTTTTCTTTTGTCTTTTAGCTCACCAAAACAGCTGACATGCTGAATTATTGATATCTTAAAGCTTCTGTTCCGCCAAAATAATCGATATCAAGCTATCACAGAAAATACACGTTTTGAAACTCTTAAAGAGCCAAAGAAGCATTTTTACTTTCCATACTACATATCCAAACCGTAAATAAAGCAAATATTACATTCCACCATCGGAAATAGACTTTTTCACACTATCTCCAATATCTGTATGTTTTACGAATGTATTGCTGGCTGTGATGTTATGGTATCTTTCTCTCAGAGTAACGTGGGTGAGCTGGAATAATCAAAGCAGTTAAATTGACTGCTAAATATAATAAATGAGCTATTTGAAGTGAGTTGTCGAATATAGTAAAGTTAGGACTACAATAACTATTGAATTAACTTCTAAAGTAACAATAACTGTACCACGTGTAGATGTAGTTGTGCCTAAATGAGTCCCCTAGCCTTTCCAATTGTCCTATTTGGGAATACGATATTTAGTAGTTGGGTTAGCGTCATGTCGAGAGCTGCCTACCAATGCTGGATCAGTGAAGAGAAACACAGAAAGACAATTAGTTCCAGCGAAGTCCATCTCGTTAAGGTTCGCTTCACCGCCTACCATTCTTTTGTTTTATGAATGGTGAAGACACGCCGAGCCTTACTGCTGTCCAAACCTTACCTACCTACTTCTTTATGTAACAAACCAATATCAGACGTGACCAAATGTAATCTACAATAATATCATTACGTGTGCAGCAAGTACTGCATTTCACCCAAATATTTGCAAGAGAGATTTCAAAGAAAATGCATGTTTTGAGGACTCCTGAAGAAAAACAAACGTAATATGATGCACTTATATCACTTTCTCTACTCAATCTTATTTAAATTATTTTTACAAACATTATTCCTATGTCTAGTACGCGTTAGTCAAGATAAATATTATCATATTGTTAATTTTTTGTACGTAAAAGAGTATATCGGAATACAGTAGACTTTAAGTGATAGCCATGTTTCCAAAATCTGCTGATTGTATGACGGCTTCTAAATTCCGATCTCTTTGCACGGACAACACATAGAAAAGATAAACAAGTCCTTCCTACTTGAGAAACTTTTCACTATATTAAAATAAAAACTAAGAACAAGGAATATTTACAATATGGTTAGTTATTAAGTATTTAACATAAATTCAGTGTTTTAACAAGATCTACATTTGTTAATAAGCGCCGGGGAAGCGTAGTGGTTTCGCTGGCAGCTCCCGTGCTAGAGGCCCCGAGTTCGATTCCTGGCTCTGGGTTGTCGATTTTGATTAGACCATATACACGCCTTCACCTTTGTCTAGCATATGTGAATCATTCCATATGCCCAACGTGGTTCGCAGTTCACAATATAAGCTGTAGGCCCTCTCGCCTCACCATCTCCTTCGCTACCACCCTATCATTGGCGATAATAGACACCGCCCTCTGGGTGCCTCCACCTGAGAAATGGGTCCGGTCATCATGTGGTGGGGTGAGATTACCCCGAAGGCCGAGGATGGAACACACACACGCGCGCGCGCGCACACACACACACACACACACACACACACACACACACACACACACACACACACACAACTTTGTTAATAGTAAGATTTGGTTTGTCTCTTACAGTTATACGATTGCTGTTCAATAAAGAATGATCATAATTTTTTACGGACATAATGTTTCGCACTAAAATTCAAACTTATTATATTCTTTTAGCTTAATATGAAACAAACACGCCGTAGTAGTGCCATTGTTGGTACTCCTGGTCTCCGCCAGCGAGAACCAGGTAAATTCACACATGTTCAGTATCACCTATCGCTGCAATGGAGGTAACATGCAGTTAAAGTTGATGTTAGAGGAAGATCCGGAGTTTATTTTAAACGTAATCACTGCTGATCAAACTTGCCTACATCATTTTGATCCTGAGGGCAAACAGCAAAGCTCAGTGTGGAAATCTCCTTCATCACCAACCCCCCCCAAAAAAGTAAAAGTTGTTGCTTCTGCTGGGACAGATATGGTCATCTCATTCTTTGATATGCATGGAATCGTTTATCAGCATGTTGTACCTGCACACACATCAGTAACTCGACAATACTACAGGGATATTCTGAAAACATTGCAAGTCCATATCAGGCGAAAAAGACTACATTTCCATGAAGCAGGCTGGATGCTGCACCACGATAATGTGCGGCTGCATATTGCCAATGTTGTTGCTGAATATCTCGCAAGAATCAACGTGAAGTGCATCCGTAACCCTCTCTATAGTCCGGATTTAGCCCCATGTGACATTTTTCTATTCCCTAACTTGAAGAAACGTCTTCGTGGGAGGCATTATCCATCATCAGAAGCAGTGGCGAAGGCTGCGGAGGCGATTTTGAAGGATCACACAAAAAATGGTTTCCAGCATGTCTTTGAAGACTGGCAGAAACGCTGGGACAAGTGCATCGATTTCAGGGGAGACTATTTTGAGAAGGACCATCAAAATTATGAGGATGAGGTACTTTGTCAAAAAAAAAAAAATTGTGATCATTCTTTATTGAACAGCCCTCGTACAAAGAGCACTTCAGAGGATATTCCCAGTAAACTTAAGATATACACTTAGGTTAACTGATGGAAATTAGTCATTTCTTCACACTGCCGTAAACAGAGGATTGAGTCAACATGAAGAATTCAATGCTGCAGCCGGGGTTTGAATCACGGATCTCCTGTTTTCCGTCCAGTCGCTCTTTCCCATTGAGCTACCATGGTCAACTTGCCGTCATGACATTAAATTCTCAAGTTGACTCGCATATTTCCCCGGTGCATCAGAGATGCACTGATTGTGGCGAATTACTATTGTAAGGAGAACCGTGGTTCAAATCCCGCCCGTGGCATTGAATTTTTCATGATTAGTCTGTACACAGTCAGTGTGAGGAAATGATTATTTTCCATCAATTTACTTAAATTATAAGAGTTAAATGATGAAGTCTGGGACTCAAGTACTTACAATAGTAAGTCGCCAAAAAACGGTGTATCTCGGATCCGAGAGCCCCTAGTGGTCTACCGGGGAAATATACGAGTTAATTGGAGAATTTAATGCCATGACGGCACGTTGGCCATGGTAGCTCAATGGGTTAGAGCGACTGAACGGAAACAATGAGATTCGTGGTTCAAAACCCGGCTATGGCATTGAATTTTTCATGTTGACTCTATCAATTAAGATGTAGATTTTATTTGTCATGAAAATATCTTAAATGTATAGCGTTTTAATGAAAATAGCTAGAGCCCTATTGAGAAAATAGAAGGGCAAGCAAAAACATTTCTATACGCGTGTGTCTGTAAGCGCACGTTCGCGTATGTTTTTGAAAAGTTTAACTGAAGAAAAAAGTCGGTTAAGTACCTACCAAACTTAGTTATTTAAGTAAAGCTTATTCATAGAATTGTAAACGAGCATTTTGAAAAGAAAAAAAAAACTTCCTGATTCCTAAACTTTCCTTTATATAGAACATGCTTCGACAATTTTGATTTTCTCAAAATCGCTCTTTGTTGAAAATGAAGTACATATCCTGAATTTTCTGCAAATAACCTCTGAAGTCCTCTTAATTCTAAATAACTATTGGGAAGTCGTAAAGATATAGACAAAATGTTACTACATAAAAACGTAGATGTGCTTAAAACATCAAGTTTATGTAATATATTTATGTTGTAGAATTAACCATATGCGATATCCAATATATTATTATTATTATTATTATTATTATTATTATTATTATTATTATTATTATTATTATTATTATTATTATTATTATTATTATTATTATTATTATTATTATTATTATTATTATTATTATTATTATTATTATTATTATTATTATTATTATTATTATTATTATTATTATTATTATTATTATTATTATTATTATTATTATTATTATTATTATTATTATTATTATTATTATTATTATTATTATTATTATTATTATTATTATTATTATTATTATTATTATTATTATTATTATTATTATTATTATTATTATTATTATTATTATTATTATTATTATTATTATTATTATTATTATTATTATTATACTTCTTATTTGTGGCAGACCAAATTATTTACACGTGGTAATAATGTCTATGTTAGAGCATTAGTTGAAGGTTTCCCTCTCTGATGCTCTGGACAACGTACGCGGACACAGTTCTCTGCAAGAAATGACCTCATGAGCAGCGGCTGGAATTTCTGTACGTTACACAAAATCTAATTTACTAAATTTGATGTAATATTCCGTACACGTAAAGTAACGGTCCGCGCAGAACATGAGGTTACAGCCAATTACTTCAGCAAATTGGGTCAACAACAACGTCTATTGTGCTACATACTCGATGACCCTTGATACAATTTTCTTAATCTATATATGTTTGTGTTCTTGTAAAGAAGCAAAACAAACGAAGGTTTTAATAATACCAAAGCTTCCAGGTATTTCTGCATTATATTTCAAATATATAACAATATTATAAACACAGAAATTTTGTTTTATATGTGGAGCAACTGATTATGACAGTCCTTTCCTCCTTGTAATTTTTTTAATTTACGTCTTCCAACGTTAAGTCATATCGGACGATGAATGGAATGGGTGAAATAATGCTCAAATGAGTCCGGGGTTCTTAGAGCTTAGAGTTCCCGGCATTTGTCTTTAAGGATAAGGAAAGCCCCCGTAAAAACCTTAACCAGGTAACTCACCCTGATCGAGATTCCAACTCGGGACCTAACCAACGCAAAGCAGACATTCTACCATCTACGCTACCGAGGCGTAGATGGTAAATGACTAATTTAATTTAATTTAATTTTAAAGCCTGTTTAGTTAACTCATGTGCAGTTCGGCCGCCTCTTTTGAAGAACCCTTATAATCGCTTTACAACTCCGGCCCTCCTTCTCCCAGACCTTTCTGCAAGGTTGCCACCTTTCTCGATACGTCATGGGAATCGTACGAGGTTTCGTCTAAATAATCGTATGTCCTATATATATCGCCAAGTTACAATTCTACTGTATACCATAATAACCCTTACCTTATTCAAAGTGCGGTATTTGAAACCCAGCTCCTTTAGGAGACCGCGCAGAAGTGCAGTGCCCATAAGGAAAATCACAAATCTCTTGCAAATGTGCAACCAATTCGTCTAAGGTGGGAGCTATGACTTTTGCATGGAATCTGTAAATTTCTCGGCGAACTAAATCGCATGTGAAATTATCCAAACTTTAGAGAAACGTTTCCTTTTGTTTTCACACTTGATCGGCCTGTTTGGTATTCCTTTCATCACAATTTTTCTTACTGTATTTCTGTGAATAGACGGAGTTTATCAGATTAATTGCGAGACCCCTTACCAAGATTATTTTTCACCAATATTTATACAAAGGCTGTTCAATAAAGAATCATCATAATTTTTTACTGTCATAATTTTTCGCACTAAAATTCAATATTATTATATTCTGTTAGCTTAATGTGAAAAAACGCCGTAGTAGTTTCATTGTTGGTACTACTGGTTCCCGCCTGTGAGAAACAGTCAAGTTCAGACATCTTCAATATCGCCTACCGCTGCGATGGAGGTAACACGCGAGGAACAATATGCGCCTTTGACATTCTGCTTTCGTCTCAACAAATCTTCTGTTGAGGCCTGTACAATGTTATAGGAGGCCTATGGAGAGTCCGTTCTTCCCTACAGTACAGCTCGAAGGTGGTTTAAAATGTTTAAAGAGGGGAGACAATCAATTTCAAGGAAGGGTAGACCCGGTGCTCCAGTTACTGCTCTTACGGAAGAAAACATCAACACTGCTGCTGTCATTGTGAGAGAGGATCGACGAATTACCTTAGGATCACTTTCTGAAATACTGAACATTTCACTGGGTGCCACCCACACGTTGGTGACAGAAACATTACACATGAGACGTGTTTGTGCGCGATGGGTTCCAAGACTGTTTATTCCCGAACAAAAGGACATTCGCATGCAGGTCTACATGCAGTTAAAGTTGATGTTAGAGGAAGATACGTTGTTTCTTTCAAACGTAATAACTGCTGATGTAACTTGGCTACTTCATTTTGATCCTCAGAGGTAACAGCAAAGCTCCGTGTGGAAATCTCCTTCATTAGCACCCCCAAAAGAGCAACAGTGGTTGCTTCTACTGGGAAAGTTATGGTCATTAAATTCTTTGATATTCATGGAATGGTTTATCAGAAGTTTGTACCAGCACACACATCGTTAACTGGACAATACTACAGGGATGACCTTAAAACATTGCAAGTCCATATCAGGCGCCGTAGATCACATTTCCATGAAGCAGGCTGAATGCTGCACCACGATAATGCGCGGCCGCATATTGCCAATGTTATTGCTGACTATCTTGCAAAAATCAACGTGAAGTACATCCGTCGCCCTCCCTATGGTCCGGATTTAGCTCCATGTGACTCTTTTGTATTCCCTAACTTGAAGAAACGCCTTCGTGGGAGGCATTATCCATCATCAGAAACAGTGGTGAAGGCTGCGTAAGCGATTTTGAAGGATCTCTCAAAAATGGTTTCCAGCATGTCTTTAAAGACCGGCAGAAGCCTGGGACAACTGCATCGCATTTAGGGGAGACTATTTTGAGAAGGATCATCAAAATTTTGAGGATGAGTAAAGGTATGTTGTCAAAAGAAATTGTGATCATTCTTTATTGAACAGCCGTCGTATGTGTTCAAAACAAGCGCTTGAATTTTCCTTTAAAGAGTTCCCGTTATAACTTTGTTTTTTGAGGCTTCTCCAGGAACATAACTCAGCCCAGCAACACTTTCCAATTTATTCACACTATTGATTTCACTTTGATTATTTTCACTTGACTGAAAGTTATCTACTACTTCATTTGCATTTACGACTGCATTTCCCCCCCACGGTCTCCAAATCGTGACACACAACGAATTTCTGCACGTAATGAAACAGATCAACTGGAAGTTGGAACTTTGGCAACTGAGACTCCACGTGGAGTAAACATGCGACAGTCATTTCCAGAAAATCAGAGTTCTTATTGGTGCTCAACGATAGTGTTCCATTTTTGAGGTGTGGAGATTATTACGGTCATTAGTGGGCGGTAGGATCCATTTCCTTTGTGGAGCAACTGCACTCGCGTTGACTAGACAGACTTCACAAAGCCTATTTACTTGAATAAGAACATGGTGCTAATGTACGGTCTATATACCTCCTAAATGTGCGAAGTGTTTAACCCCGCTTTTACTACACAAGGCACCGCGTTATAAACCTCTTAAATAAGATACAAATATATAAAGACATTTTATGACACCTCCTTTTTGTATATATTTAATGTTATAAAGCATACAACATCCTTAGAAAGTGCCATTCCTTGCATGTAAAAGTATCAGTACTCTCAGGTATTGAACGATTCTTATAAACTGGAATTTACATTTATATTTTCAATTAACGATTTGTAAATTTTATGTATTACAAAATTATTATGCTTTTCTGCACAAGAAAATGTTATAAGCTTTGATTTTTTCAGCGTTTTTTGCAATGAATATATTTCTGATACATTTACCTCGATTGACAGAAAGCAGATAGAAAAATAAACTTTTGTAAGAATATTTTGTACAAGAGTGACACGAAAAGGTCACGTCTGAATTTATTTCTCGTAGTCATAGGATGAACGTGCAATTTCAAAGCCATTATATTAGGTCATAGTTTTAAAAAATTGACATTAATATTTGATCCTTTTTGTACCTGTATAAAATACCTGGCACCGAGGTCGCTCAGTGGTTTCGTTCGCGGTTCCTGTGTTAAAGGTTCCGAGTTCCATTACGGGCTCCGGGGTTGGCGATTTTAAGTTGGCTCTATCCACACCTTCACCTCTGTCTGGCACATGTGAAGTATCCCCCTATGCCCCACGTGGTTCGGAGTCCACGGTATAAACTGTAGGTCCTCTCGCCTCATCCCATCACTGGAGGTAAAGGACACCGCCCTCTGGGTGCCTGCACCTGAGAAATGGGTCCGGTTATCATGTGCTGGGGCGAGATTACTCCGAAGGCCAAGACAGCCATGTCCCCGCATGTCCCCGTGATGGTAACCAACCAACCAACCAACCATAAGTATCTGTCTTTTATAATTCTGTAAGTATCTATCGACCGTGGCATTGTCAGATGTTTATCTCCATAAACATGAAGCAGATAGAAGAATAACACCAATGTTTAGTGCAAGTTTGAGGAAGGAAAGTCATGTGAGTGTCTTTTTTGTATACAGGGGACTTCAAAACGTGTGTTTCTAATGAAATCTCATTCACGAATATTTGGTTGTAAGGCAGGACTTTGCCCAAGGTAAATATGATGTACAAAAAATAAATATAGTTCAAAATATTTGTATCGCCATTACAAAGATAACATACGTCCCATAGATGTAGTTCTGCCGAAAGAGAAATGAGTTGGGATTGCTCATCAAATGGAAGTTTGTTTACAGATAAGTGTGTTTAATAAAAATGTTTATTATACAATGGTTATGATTCCAACAAAACGTAGGATGTTCTCTGAAATTTACCAAAAATATATACATCGCTACCAGAATGGCTGGAACTTAAAGCAGATTTCAAAGAGTGCACTGTCGGCTCATTTACATTTAATACAAACTTTCAGCTAAAAGATATCTCGCGAAGCTGCAGGCAGAAAGGGTTAGAGAAGCAAAGCTAATTCTACGTCTAAAAACGTGAAATTCTGTCGAAATCCGAGTATATGAAGCCCTTAGAAACCCAAAAAGTGATTAAAACGTTCCTTCTAGCAATGTAACACGCTCTGTCGGACATCACTGGAAACAATTAAATTAATAATTAACAAATAATTAACATTGAATTTTAAAATTATAAAAGACGCTTATAATTTTAAAAAAATTACTTACCATCCTTGGGTTAATAAACATTTTGAAATTTTTTAAAGAATTTGGTAAAACTTTAGTTCCTTAAAATAAATATAGTATTAACAATTTATTGCATTTCTCTAATAATAAAAAAGCTGGTATTTATCAATTTAATTGTTTAGATTGTGCTAAAGTTTATATTGGAAAGACAAAACGTAATTTAGAAACCAGAACAAAAGAACATTTTCGTAACATTAAGTATAAGAAAGCTGATAAATTGGCCGTAGCAGATCATTTTTGGTCATTTAACCATGAAATAAATCCATAAGTTAAATTATTAAAACAATTAAATGGTCCGATAGATTTAATGGTTTGGGAAAATGTATTTATTTTTTTAAAAAAAACATAGCGTAACGAATTTTGAAATATCAGCAGTCGATTCTGTTTTTAAATTTGTTTAATTTTCAGATTTTGGTAGTACTAACAAGAACATATTAACATCTAGCGTTCGTAACAATGACAACAGGTGAGGATATTGTCGCGGCGACGCGCACAAAAGGTTCGGTGCAGAGAGATAAGTGCGGCTTGTGTACACAAAGAGAGCCTGCAGATAAAGATAGCCGGAGATAAAAGGCTGGCCGTCACAGATTAAGTTACGCTTCTGGAAGGTTCGGGTTTCGTCTAGTGACAGAACATTCGAGGTCTTGTTTATTCCAGAAATATCTAATGCTTGTTACAGAACAGTCTCGAATTATCAATGAGGTATTTAAGGAAGCGACGACTCACCAAGAGTCAGTCGTAAACATGCAGTTAGTTGTCAAGGAGTCAAAAGTTGTAAAGTGATATAATCAAAACACTGTTTGTGTGGTCATCGACCTTCGGAGACTGTGATTGTGTATGTGACGTAATGCTGTTACGTAAGGATGAACGGAGTGTATTTCTACGGGGATAAAGAACATTTTGAATTTCTGCAACTTGAACTTTTAATTCTACGAATCCACGAAGTCACGATATGTAAACGTTTTACACGAAATCGCGATCCCGGACAATTTATAAGAAAATCATAATAATTTCTTATAAGATAAGTGAAGTTTTAAGTTACAAATTGTTATATTGTATATATTTTCAGTCTGATTCTTACCTCTCCTTGGCGTACGCAAGGCTATTGTTTAAAAATAATTAATTTCCAATCCGAAAAATGAGTAGGTAAGCAAACTCACGTGAAGATGTGATGTGAATGCAAAATATTAGACATTTTTATAACAGAATGACTTACTCATTTACTCTGGAGTCACATGACCTCAAACTAGACAACAACATTTGTGTCTAGGTTTACAAAGTTCCTCCAATAATCTTAGCAATCTATGTTCTGGATTTGAATGTTAATTTTTGTAGCATATCTTAATAGTTCTACAAACTGGAGTAGATATCTAATGTTAATTGTGCACGAGAGGAGATACGACACAAGGAGCAACATCTGAAGTGGTATAACCTGATGCACTTTAAAATGAATTGCTTCAACAAGTCCCGGAAATCGAGACTCATTTCTGCTTACCAGCTGCATCCTGAATGGACTTTTTTTGTTCCTTCACTTGGTAGCCTTCTCTCCTTCATAACATTTACAGGGAATGGTACAAAATAACGTTAATATAACGGTTACGTAGTCCAAGTAACGAATAGAAAGTAGCGTTTACAAAAGTAATTAACCAGCCAGTAACGAGTAACAAAGGAATGACCATGGTATACGTATTGTTAATGGTTACCGCGTCTAGGTGATATCTACTGGCTCATAAGTAATGTCGCTTTTTAGAAAAACAATTATTTGAAATGTGTTCTGACAAGCAATTAAGTAGTTTTCAAAGTATAGACCATTAGATTCTATGGTTTTCAGCCATCGTTCAGCAAGGTTTATTATCCCACGATGGCACCAGTCTCTGGTTGTTGATGCACACCCACTTGCACGGCTTCAAAGTTTTCAACATTTCTTCCAATTCATTCCATCCCAAGCGACAACAAAGCTTTCACTTCTGACCACACCTCCTCATATGTAAGCCTTCCACCCTTAAATATATGGGGTGGTCCTTCTCAATACGTTCACCAAGTTGTGATGTTTTACTTGTGTCCTCAGAACTTCGGTACCTCCTATTAGCAAACGTGCTTCTTATGTGTGATACTTAAACTTATATTTATAGAAGTTACATAGTGTTTTACTTAGTGTCGTTTTACAAATTTATTAGTGTTTAATAGTTATTGGCGTTCAGCACTTACATAATTTAATTAAGATGTGGAGACCGTGGGAATCGAACCTAACATGGATATGCTAACAAGCATTTCCAGTCATACTTGTAATATTGTGACTTTGTGGGTTCGTGAAATAAAAAGTCCAATTACACAAACTCAACAATGTTCTTTATTTCCACCGACTTACAGTTTAACACTTGCCAATTACACAGAACTACGCACTGCACACAATTACAATTCACCAGTTCGTCCAATACAATTTCACTTGCACTCGTAATTACTTACAGTCTTCTCGTCCGTTCACACTAGCTCGTCAAGCACTGACTGACTCACTCCTCTTGCACGACGTGTTGCTTATATAGGATCCGCTTGCCGATCTGGAAGGTTCTCAATTAGAGGAAATATCCCGTAAGTTCGAGAACACAGGTGGAACAGAAAGAGACGGCGCAGTGATGTTTTTTTGTCCCAGCCATCCCTTCTTAACGCTATAAGACAAACGAGGAGGCGGGGTGAACGCCGACCCTTCTCCTGCTTGCCCACTCTATAGGGTGTTCCGACGCTCGGGTGACAATATATATCCTAACAGTATTTCTGCCCGCCTTGGTAGCGTAGATGGTACCGTGTCCGCCTCACGTTCAAGAGGTCCCGAGTTCGAATCGCGGTCAGGGTGAGTATTCTGGATAAGGTTTTTCCGGGGGTTTCCATTATCCTAAAAGATGAATGTCGGTTAACAGTAAGATCCATGGGCCCTGGGCTCATATGAGCAACATTTCACCCAATCCATGTATCGTCCGATATAGCTTAACGTAAATTACAAAAAAAAAAAATATATATATACTGCTTAACTTTGAATTAGCAGACATCCTTCTAAAAAGCTTCCAGCATTTAAAAAGAGTAATAGAGTTTCCTTACTAGTTTTTCTTTAATTCCTTAGTTTTTTTTAACTCTTGGAGTATTTACTACTTTGTTAAATCAACTGAAATTTACCACCTGTAGCTGCCATAGAATAAAGGAAACTGTTTTAGGATAAATCGGCTCACGATTGCAATAAACAAAGCTCTAAATTATTATTAACTACCAGAATATCCAAAGTGCTTTTTTAATTTGCAAGTAAAAATCCCTCGCAAGTTCATGCACACTAATGCAATTTAACCCTTTTAAAATTGTAATGATGTTTTACTAAGCTTTCCTTGGGTATTATGCTATTAATACGCATTTAGTTCTTGTAGGTAATATAAGTACTATACCATAACAGCATAGGTAATATATCTCTTTTCAGTTATGTTATAAAGAGTTGCAAGATTATGTATTATTATAGGAAATGTTAATTATTTAAAAGTTACTTGAAAATATCAATAAGAAAACCAAATGTTCAGTTCGTGCAGTGAAATCTGCTTGCAGTTCTTTTCCTTCTAAATTTTATTTTAAACAACGGCAACCCTGGGTATTTTCAGCTCTAAACACGAGCCTAACATTCTTCACCCCTCCACCCTGTAAGTGTAACCTAAGATGTTTATGACATTGCGGTTAGGGGTGAGAACAGCTTTCCTTACAACGTCAACCGCCTGGGGATGCTTTAAGCGCGGTCACTATACAACATGGACCATGCATCTGAAGGTGCGAGATCAGGGCTGTATGCTGGGTGAGGTAGCAGTCCGATTCCTCCCAGTTCCTGAATTTTTACCATGGTTGTTCGAGCAGTATTGTTCTGTTGCAATAGAACTCTATTTCGGTTAACTAACGCTCGGTATCTCCGTCTCAGCATTACATGAACTCGGTCCAATTGTTGGGAACAAACTCTCAGTGAACCACACTTTCAAAATTCCACAAGATACACAAAATTACTTTGGGACCAAACTGACTTTCTTTGACGATGACTTTGGCAGGATGGCGGGGATCAAGCCACTGTTTCGAGGCGTTAGTGTTTCGGTAATATGCCCATTTTTCATCTCAAATGACAACTCCTCTGACAAATCAACCATCCATGGGATTACAGATAAGCTCACGACGGATATCCACTATACGTTCAGCCTGTTGAAACGCCAGTTCATGAGATACATTTGTCTATTTGTAATTTACGTCCTCCAACGTTACGTCACATCGGACGATGAATGAAATGATGTTCAAATGAGTACAGAGTACATAGAGCTTAGAGTTACCAGACATTCTTCTTTCTGGATAAGAGAAAACCACCAACGTTAAGTAATATCGGACAATGAATGAAATGATGTACAAATGAGTACGGGGTACATAGAGCTTAGAGTTACCAGACATTCTTCTTTCTGGATAAGAGAAAACCACCAACGTTAAGTAATATCGGACAATGAATGAAATGATGTACAAATGAGTACGGGGTACATAGAGCTTAGAGTTACCAGACATTCTTCTTTCTGGATAAGAGAAAACCACCAACGTTAAGTAATATCGGACAATGAATGAAATGATGTACAAATAAGTACAGGGTACATAGAGCTTAGAGTTACCAGACATTCTTCTTTCTGGATAAGAGAAAACCACCAACGTTAAGTAATATCGGACAATGAATGAAATGATGTACAAATGAGTACGGGGTACATAGAGCTTAGAGTTACCAGACATTCTTCTTTCTGATAAGGGAAAACCTCCAACGTTAAGTAATATCGGACGATGAATGAAATGATGTACAAATGAGTACGGGATACATAGAGCTTAGAGTTACCAGACATTCTTCTTTCTGGATAAGAGAAAACCTCCAACGTTAAGTAATATCGGACAATGAATGAAATGATGTACAAATGAGTACGGGGTACATAGAGCTTAGAGTTACCAGACATTCTTCTTTCTGGATAAGAGAAAACCACCAACGTTAAGTAATATCGGACAATGAATGAAATGATGTACAAATGAGTACGGGGTACATAGAGCTTAGAGTTACCAGACATTCTTCTTTCTGGATAAGAGAAAACCTCCAACGTTAAGTAATATCGGACAATGAATGAAATGATGTACAAATGAGTACGGGGTACATAGAGCTTAGAGTTACCAGACATTCTTCTTTCTGGATAAGAGAAAACCACCAACGTTAAGTAATATCGGACAATGAATGAAATGATGTACAAATGAGTACGGGGTACATAGAGCTTAGAGTTATCAGACATTCATCTTTCAGGATAAGAGAAAACCTCCAACGTTAAGAAATATCGGACAATGAATGAAATGATGTACAAATGAGTACGGGGTACATAGAGCTTAGAGTTACCAGACATTCATCTTTCTGGATAAGAGAAAACCTCCAACGTTAAGTAATATCGGACGATGAATGAAATGATGTTCAAATGAGTACAGGGTACATAGAGCTTAGAGTTACCAGACATTCTTCTTTCTGGATAAGAGAAAACCACCAACGTTAAGTAATATCGGACGATGAATGAAATGATGTACAAATGAGTACAGGGTACATAGAGCTTAGAGTTACCACACAGTCATCTTTCAGGATAAGGGAAAACCACCAACGTTAAGTAATATCGGACAATGAATGAAATGATGTACAAATGAGTACGGGGTACATAGAGCTTAGAGTTACCAGACATTCTTCTTTCTGGATAAGAGAAAACCTCCAACGTTAAGTAATATCGGACAATGAATGAAATGATGTACAAATGAGTACGGGGTACATAGAGCTTAGAGTTACCAGACATTCTTCTTTCTGGATAAGAGAAAACCTCCAACGTTAAGTAATATCGGACAATGAATGAAATGATGTACAAATGAGTACGGGGTACATAGAGCTTAGAGTTACCAGACATTCTTCTTTCTGGATAAGAGAAAACCTCCAACGTTAAGTAATATCGGACGATGAATGAAATGATGTACAAATGAGTACGGGGTACATAGAGCTTAGAGTTACCACACAGTCATCTTTCAGGATAAGGGAAAACCTCTAAAGTTAAGTCATATCGGACGATGAATGAAATGATGTTCAAATGAGTACAGGGTACATAGAGCTTAGAGTTAATAGACATTCTTCTTTCAGAATAACGGAAAACCTGCAACGTTAAGTCATTTCGGACGATGAATGAAATGATGTTCAAATGAGTACAGGGTACATAGAGCTTAGAGTTACCACACAGTCATCTTTCAGGATAAGGGAAAACCTCTAAAGTTAAGTCATATCGGACGATGAATGAAATGATGTTCAAATGAGTACGGGGTACATAGAGCTTAGAGTTACCAGACGTTCATCTTTCAGGATAATGGAAAACCTCTAACGTTAAGTCATATCGGACGATGAATGAAATGATGTTCAAATGAGTACAGGGTACATAGAGCTTAGAGTTACCAGACGTTCATCTTTCAGGATAAGGCAAAACCTCCAACGTTAAGTCATATCGGACGATGAATGAAATGGTGTTCAAATGAGTACGGGGTACATAGAGCTTAGAGTTACCAGACGTTCATCTTTCAGGATAAGGGAAAACCTCTAACGTTAACACATATCGGACGATGAATGAAATGATGTTCAAATGAGTACGGGGTACATAGAGCTTAGAGTTACCAGACGTTCATCTTTCAGGATAAGGGAAAACTTCTAAAGTTAAGTCATATCGGACGATGAATGAAATGATGTTCAAATGAGTACAGGGTAAATAGAGCTTAGAGTTAATAGACATCCTTCTTTCAGGATAAGAGAAAACCTCCAACGTTAAGTCATATCGGACGATGAATGAAATGATGTTCAAATGAGTACAGGGTAAATGGAGCTTAGAGTTAATAGACATTGTTCTTTCAGGATAGGGGAACCACCCGAAAGAACGTTATCCAGATAACTCATCCTGATCGAGATTCGAACTCGGGAACTTTTGAACGTGAGGTATACAATATGCTACCACCTATGGTACAGAGGGGGGCATTCGCCCTAGGGGATTGATAATCAAAAAAAGGGGTCAATTTTCTGGTGCCCAGTGAAGTCTATCTTGACCCATTAACTTAGCATAGGATACAATTATACGCTGGGATTCGACATTGCGCACAGTATTGATAAATTGTACCTATGTGAAATTATAATGGAGGTAATGTGACAGGAAATTCGTGGATGTAATTAAACTATTCAGCATTCACCTGGTGACCCGGGAAACCCCCGAAAAAACCCATGGATCAGGTTGGTCGGCCACGGAAATCGAGCAGTGTTACGGTCTCACACTTACTACAGTGTTGCAGGTTGAGACTTGAACAAGCATTTTGCCCTTGCCATTGTGACTTACGTCACATATTAGCCAGTTGAGTACTCAACCCATAGATCTCAACATATTCCTCCATCGTGTGGAGCTGGCCACATCTTGTTGTAAGCCCACCAAGGTTTCTGATGCCTGCCTTCTCCGCTTTACGTCATCGAGATCTGGGACATTGCCGCTGTATGGCTACAACGGATGTTCAAGAAAGGACTTGGCCGCTCTTGACATTACTTCATGAAGCCTCATTCCTTCTATACGTGAAAAATGATATCAGGGAGCAAAATTATACGACAGATCAGAGTGCCCTTGTTAGGTCTCCTGAAGGTGAAGGTAACATCGGCTTCCCTAGGTACACCAAACAACACAGGTTTATCAGGAACTAAAACTGAGTTCCATTCTAATCCAGTCAAGAGCCGACTGCATCCAAAATTCAACCCTTCAGCCAATTGGATTTGAAGAATTTTAAAATTTGTCGCACGTGGCTAAACCTCAGCAAGTCGATCTGTCAACACAATACACGATGCCAACTGTGAAACTGCCAATTATATATATATATATATATAAACCATTTGTATAATTAAGAAAGTATATCATGAATATTCTACGAGTAGACTTTAAAGTCTCTCTTCATTTGAAAAGAAAATATTGTATCAATTTGAATAAAACAGATATTGATAAATAACACAGTTGAAGTCATTTCTCTGCATTAATCAATAGAGAGATTTTACTCAAATACTTTCTTCTTTAAGAATTTATAAATATCAGTTTATTCTCGCAGTGTCAACGATTATAATGTCTAAGGTCATTTATGAGATTAGTCTCTGAAGTACTCTTCCTTTTATGACTTGTAAATAATTGGAGAAGCATAGGAGATACATTGAATGTTGCTCAGAAATTGTTGATGCCCCTAAAAACATAATTTACGCAAATTCATTTTTGATGGAGTTAATATATTTCCGAGAGATTCCTTGTTATTAGATTAGATTGATTTAGCTTAATTGAGTTTACTAGTAGCTTCTGAACTTTGAACATGTCAAGAAGTGTACAGTTTAATAGCATATATACTTGAATATCGAATATAAATGATATTATATACAGGCAATATAAAAAAGAAGGCAGGGATAATTATACCACGTGAGCCAGCTGCCCCTTATTCTCGAGTTTTATGCAATCCGCATTTTATATTCCAGCATTTTTTAATCCATTTATTGATCGATCAGCGCATCTGCGCTCTACAGATCATTGATCATAGACGTTATTTACATACATTAACAATGAAATGAGGAGAGCCCAATTGGACCCTCATAAGTAGATACATTATTGTTTTAAGTATTACAGAAGATTTTGTTGTGAGAGCTGATCCAGTGGTAGGCGACTCCTGATGAGGGTTGGGAAGCTGGATTTTCTGCCAAGGGAATAGAGAATGGCTCCTGTGGCATGTTTTAGGTTGCTGTAGAGCTTTTCGTCTTGTGAAGAAAGAGACCGTTGAATGGTGCTGATTCAAGTTTCTCTATGTAGTTGACTATTTCTGACAAACCATGGTGCATCTGTTGAGATTCATAATATTTTGTTTTGAAATGTCTGGATACGTTTGATTTCGAAAGGACTGGTCCCTCCCCAGACTGGGCAGGCATATAGTAGGAGTGGTCTTGAAGAGTAGTGTGCAGTTTTTTAATTTGAGTGAAGATCTTTTGCTGAGAAGAGGGTAGAGCTTAGCCAGACTTGCTCGAGCTAGTTTGAGTTTGTTATTTATGTGTTGCTTCCATGTGAGTCGTCGATCCATGAGCAACCCCAGGTATTTAACTATTTCAGTCTCAGTTTACCAGGGTATAGGTTTCACTAGGAGTGTGGAGGATAGTCCGGTCTGCAGTTTTGCTCGTTGAGCGAAATACGCCAGTTATCCAGCCAGGGTATAATTCAGTTTAAGGCCTCTTGAAGATGATTTCTGGCGGTGTAGATATTGCGATGTGTTGCGAAGATTGCTATACTCCAACATGAAAACATCGACCGCATTACTAGGTTCTACCCGCGTATTTAGCATGGATGTTAAACGCTCGATGAAATTAGTACTAATATAGATATCACGTCACCTGTAGTGTATTCGTAGACAGCTGACGTTCGCACGTCTGCAAATGTTCACTGGAAACAGTCAATACTGTATGTTAGGCGGGATGTTTATCTCACACGTTACTAGATAACTGAAAACGAGCGAAGAACTGCTGTCATCTGTCTACTGTGAAGGTGGTTCAAATCCCCTGCACATATATACCAATTCTTTTTACCATGTAATATTCACAATTTACAAGTATTATTTTGAAATTTGTTTTATTTGTGTTTATGGCATTGTTTGATGTTTCTTTATTTCTGAACTGCAAGTAGGTAATTGTTTAAACGCAACTATAGGTAGGTGCAATTGAAATAAGGATCATTTATACACCTTTGAACACAGAAAATAAGGAAGTTACGGTGACAGAGCTTAACATGGAACTTAAACACAATTTTGCAGACATAGAATTACTGTGCAATTAAAATGTCGTTTCGAATTGGTACGTTTTGTGGCGCTGGAATGACCCTTTTTCTATTCCTGGAACACGACTCCTCTAACGAAGCAAGTGCTCGAACTGGGTAATGCATACCCTCATGAACTTTATAACTAATTTATTGTGAATTCTGTTTCCAAGATTTGATGAACTTAAAAAATAATTACAAAGCTGAGACTCGAACCTATATCATTGGGTGTTAGGACACAGGAGACGTCATAATCCCATTGAGCTATTTCGAGATTTGACTGAAAGCACGTTCTGGGTTCAGTAGTACGACTTGTATGCCTGGCGTACCACCTCGCGAGTTCTCGTGCTTGATTTAGCCTTTTAAGACAATTTTAATCACTTGCTGGGTGTTTTAATATTATTACTTAGATGGCAAAAGTTCTTATGCATGTTAATTGAGTTCCACGAGACGTAGTTAAGCAAAAACGTAAATAAACCGTTGTTTAATAATACGTCCGTTTTGACTGTACTCGTCCTTAATGAATAAGGGGTGTCTGTAATTTTTTCCTAATTTTTGGCAGCCAATCCCTGCTCTAAGTACAACAATCCGCTATTTTCAGACGTTGTTAGTGTACAGGCCCATTTTTTCCCTTGGCGTTTACTGAATTACTTTGGCATGTAAACTCTAATAAGAAGTTTGTAAAATCGCCTGGTAACCGGAATTTGCTGTCAGTAAAGGAGTCGTATGTTTTTCAGGTGTGCTTTTGCGAGCAGTAAGAACATTAAACAATACAGTTTAGTTGGCGCAATACTGGACTAAGGCCTACATGCCGTTTGATGGGTGGCCTACCTTCCAAACGAATTAGGCGCGGCTGACTCACCTGGTATTAGATACAAAATAAAACATTATTATTGAATTTTTTGTTAACTTTCACTTGGGTTTTGCCAGTAAGTCCCAACATTTTATAATGGATTTGCAATTTATAGCATTTATTGTCATTTCTTCATTACACACACATTTAATCAGGCAACAAAGGTAAATTTACAAAGATTTGTCACTGGGACAGTTAGATTCTACTTACAGAGTTACATAAGCATTATCAGGATAACTTGTCATTCTTGCACAGAACAAAATTATTTTGAGTATAGGTACTCTATAGCAGCAATTTAAAAACACTGATATTATCATTATTGGAATGATTCTTCTAATAGACTTTTCTCAAATTCAACATCATTGATTCATTTTCTTTCTTTTTTTCCTTCCCTCCCTTATTTCCTTCCTCTCTCCCTTCCTACATTCCTCCCTCCCTCTATCCTCCCCATTTTCGTTTGGCTTTTTTGTCAAGCGAAGAGAGTGGAATTTCAAAGACATCACATAACAACCAGAGTTAAAGGATCGACTGTCACTTAAGTTCCCTGTATTCCCATATTCTTATTATTTGTACCTATGACCGAATACGTAATAAAACGATATATACAAACAGTTATCTCCATTAATTTAAAATAGATAAAATAATAAGGCTTTATAAATAGTTGTAAAAGGGGCAGAGAAGGTCATGTGAGTGCAGCATATCAGTTTGTAAACGTTTGTCTCTGTTATTACTCGACAGAGCGTTGAGGCGTATCGACCTTCAGGTGACCAGCGCTGTGATCGTCTCTTATCGGGTCTTATATGGTCGAATAGAAGAGTGAAATATTAGTAAGTTTATGTACAGTAAGTTATGTAACACAAATAGAAGAATTGGAAGCTGCGTGTGTCTATGTGATATGATTTCTCTCGCCTGACGATATATGACACGTTGCTGTACAGAAGACATGATTATATCTGAACAGAGTATACATATACTGGACTCACCGTGTATGTGTGATAAGCTGAGGTAAACGTCTCTGTGTTGTGAATTTTTTCCAAAACGCTTTCTCGCTTTGCTATGTAGTAACAGGAAATGCAAAATAAAATGCAAAGTTCTGTAATAATATACGTATTGTTGAAGGGATATGGAAGGCAAACGATAAAGTGTTCAGATTTTGTTTTCTAAATCTGACAAGTTTGCTGTACAGTTTTGCTAAACAAAAGAAATGCGACATAAGATGTGCTTTTGTTTGCAAACCCAGGTAGAGGTTAGTGTTTGTGAAGCTCTCATATGCTGTTTTATGCCACCTCCACAGTTGCAATAAAGAACAATGACACCCCAAACACTGCATGTGCCAAAGTACTTCATTCCTGCAGAGCGTTCTTGTGGCTACACACGTATCACATGTCACACGTGACGTCATCAGTATCATATAACATTTTTCTTGAAACGCAACGTTAAACACAACACTTATGGCTAGAGTTGTCGGGAAAACCTTGATATTTATTCAAGGATTTGTTAATTTAAAGCTACAAACGTTTCTTTTGTATTTTTCCTTTCTGTACAACGTAGTTGAGCAAAACAAAGGAAGAATAAAATTGTATAGCACTGTAATATTTGATACCGAGCGTTTTAACTTTAGCTCTTCCAAGCATGCGACTGGATTCTTCATCCCAAATGAACAATTTACATACAATTCTTCACGATTTCTGATTTTCTCAAAAATGGCTCTAACGAGTTTGATAAAATAACTTTTTTAAATGAAGCACTCAGATTCAGAAGTTGTTAAGTCAATGTTTTAGAGACGCCACTAAATCGTGACACATCGGTATCGAGTAGTTCGTCTACTTCCTTTAAATACCTAGTACAAAAACTGAAAATTCAATATAAAACGAGTTGTTCAAATTAAGAACACGAACACTGAATTTGACACACACTCCACGCTTGAAGTGAGTGACTAATCAGTATTCAGGAGAAAGGCAGACATCTTTTCCACTGTGCCAAATAACATACTTCAGCTGTTTCTCACATCAGATACTACAGTTATTGGAATTCAATGAAGAAACGTGAATGATAGACCTTTTCAATGGCTTCATTCACTTAGCTCTTCAACCTACACTGTCCGTGGTTCGACGATCTATCCTAACAACATGACACTTGCCAAACAGCCTTGCACTTCCTCGGAGAGATTTAAATAGTATTGGGTACTGCATATATTTAAATAAACAGTTGACAAAAACTATTGCGATACTATAAAACTATACAAAACACTATTAAAACAAAATATATACACAACAAAAATATTTAGAAAACATTAAAGTATGAGGAAAGGTGTAATTTAATATTTGCTACAACATTTCGAGCTAAAAACCAGCATTAAATAGCGTAAACTTTATACATTATATATAGATGTGTGTGTATATATAAGAGGGTTGTTCAATAAAGAATGATCATAATTTCTTTACGGTCATAAT
Organism: Mantis religiosa; assembly: GCA_030765055.1. Taxonomy (NCBI): domain Eukaryota; kingdom Metazoa; phylum Arthropoda; class Insecta; order Mantodea; family Mantidae; genus Mantis; species Mantis religiosa. The sequence goes on from CM060948.1 coordinate 339,308,927, forward strand.
TTTTCAAACTAAAATTCAAACTTATTATATTCTGTTAGTTTATTGTGAAACTAACACACCGTAGTAGTTTCACTGTTGGTACTCCTGGTTCCCGCCTGTGACAACCAGGCAAATTCAGACATGTTCAGTATCGTCTACCGCTACAATGAAGGTGTGTGTGTAGTGTTTAACGCCCACTTTTACTACATACGGCACCGCAGGCTCTGACACTGATGATGCATGAGATGAAGATGGAGCACCGGTGGAATGAGATGGCGGGGGAAACCGGAGGTCCCGGAGAAAACCCGCCCCAACGCCGTGTTGTCGACCACAAACCTCACTTTGCGGTCGCCTGGGATCGAACCCGCGCCGCCTTGGTGAGAGCCAAGCGGTCTAACCACTGAGCCACGGCGTGGCCATACAATGAATGTAACATGCAGTTAAAGTTGATGTTAGAGGAAGATCCGGAGTTTCTTTCAAACGTAATCACTGCTGATGAAACTTGGTTACATCATTTTGATCCTGAGAGCAAACAGCAAAGCTCAGTGTGGAAATCTCCTTCATCACCAACCCCCGAAAATGGCAAAAGTGGTTGCTTCTGCTGGGAAAGTTGTGGTCATCTCATTCTCTGATATTCATGGAATGGTTTATCAGCATGTTGTACCTGCACACACATCAGTAACTGGACAGTACTACAGGGATGTCCTGAAAACATTGCAAGTCCATATCAGGCGCAAAAGACCACATTTCTGGGAAGCAGGCTGGATGCTACACCACGATAATGCGCGGCCGCATATTCCCAATGTTGTTGCGTGAAGTGCATCCCTCACCTTCCCTATAGTCCAGATTTAGCGCCAAATGACTTTTATCTATTCCCTAACTTCAAGAAACGCCTTCGTGGGAGGCATTATCCATCATCAGCAGCAGTGGTGAAGGCTGCGGAGGCGATATTGAAGGATGTCTCAAAAATTGTTTCCAGCATGTCTTTGAATATTGGCAGAAACGCTGGGACAAGTGCATCGCATTCAGGGGAGACTATTTTGAGAAGGACCATCAAAATTATGAGGATGAGTAAAGGTACGTTGTCAAAAAAAAAAAATGGTAATAATTCTTTACTGAACAGCCCTCGTATATATAGAAATATATATATTTTTCTGTTCCTTATTTAACCGTTTTTAATTACTTCGGTTTATTTTACTATCTGTTTTGTTTAGTTTCACACATATACACTATACACATAAACACCTATGCCCAAGACGCAACTCGAACCCGCAACCCTCTACGCCGCGGAATGCTAGAGACATACGCTCTAACGACCGTGGCTACGAGGGTCGGCTTGCCCAAAATTTCACTGTGGTAAAGCTTTTGCACAACATAAAGCAAGCGTTCACTTATCATATTTATAATCATTATTTTCAACAACCGATATTTGGTTAGAATTCATTCAATAACTGTCGTGTATCGGGTTTCCTGCCTTCAAAATGAGGTCCCAGAATCTTTCAAAATATTGCAATTTGGGCTAAGCCTTAATTTGAAAGACAGAGGAGTTGCCCCTCCAGTCATCCCATTCGTATACACACACTAACCTAGGAGGCTGGCCTGAAAAGTTTCCGACCTCAACATTAAATAAAATAAATAAATAAAAGCTAGTCAATTTCGTTGTTCATCTGTTGACAGTTATTCACCAAAGTTTCAGCCATTTTGGACGCTCAGTTGTTATGTAACAGTCGTTTGAGTGAGTTGATGTGAGTTTTTTTATGAAAATGGACAGATCAAGCTGTCATTAAATATTTGTTTTTGAGAGGCAATACGCCTACGCAAATCAAAGATGAGTTGAATTCTGTATATGGCGACTCTGCACCATCATTTACCACAGTGAAATTTTGGGCAGCTGAATTTAAACATGGCTACAACAGCTTGGGAGAAGATGAACGTTCGGAACGTCCAAAAAATTGCAACCATCGACGAAACATCGCCAAAGTTCAACAAATGGTGCTAAATGACCGCCGAATTGAAGTGAGAGAGATGGCACAGGCTATGAACATGTCAAAAGAACGTGTTTGTCGCATATTAATCAACATTTAGACATGAGAAGGCTGTACGCGCGTTGGGTGCCGCGTTTGCTCACGTGAGACCAAAAACGTGTTCGAATAAACATTTCCAACGCCCTGTTTGTGCAGTTTAGGCGTAATAAATCCGGGTTCTGGCGCCAATTAATTACTGTAGATGAAACTTGGATATACCATTATACGCCCGCCTCGGTAGCGTGGTGGTAGCGTGTCTACCTCACGTTCAAGAGGTCCGGAATTCGAATCTCGTTCTGGGTAAGTTACCTGGATAAGGTTTTTTCCGGGGTTTCCCCCTTATCCTGAAAGACGAATGTCGGGTAACTCTAAGCTCTATAGACCCTGGGCTCATTTGAGCGTCATTTCACCCATTCCATTCATCGTCCGATATCACTTAACGTTAGAGAATGTAAATTACAAAACAAAATCATTATACGCTCGAAACAAAATTTGTCCAAACAGTGGACTGCAAAGCGGAAAGCGACTCCAAAATAAAAAATAAAACAAAAGCAAAAGCTGTGTTAGAACAAAGACGTGTTCGAATGAACATTTCCAACGCTCTGTTGGCGCAGTTTAGGCGCAATAAATCTGAGTTTCGGTGCTTATTAATTACTGTAGATGAAACTTGGATACACCATTATACGCCCGAAACAAAAATACAGTCCAAACAGTGGAGTGCAAAGGGGGGGGGGGGGGGGCTGACTCTAAATAAAGCAAAAGGTTTCTTTTTTTTTGGCTGGGAAAGTAATGGCGGCTGTTTTTGGGATAGTCATGGAGTTATTTAAATCGATTATCTTCAAAAAGCAGAAACCATTACAGGAGCATAGTACACATCATTACTTGACAAACTGAAGACAGAAATTTGGGAAAAACGGCCATATTTGCAGAAAAAGAAAATCCTGTTTCACAAAGACAGCGCACCGTCTCACACCTCACCGCTTGCAATTGCGAAAATCCACGAATTACGGTTTGAACTGCTTGACTCACCAGATCTAGCCCCAAGCGACTTCTTTTTATTCCCTCATCTGAAAATTGCGCTCGGAAGACACAGATTCTCGTCAAATGAAGAGGCAATCACCTTCGTGAACAATTATTTTACAGAGAAAAATGCCGAGTACTATTTGGACGGGTTACAGAGATGGGAGCATCGCTTGGAGAAGTGTGTAGAGTTACAAGGAGACTATGTTGAAGAATAAAAATAAAAAAAGTCTGAAAAAATGCCTTGTATCTTTATTAGGTCGGAAACTTTTCAGACCACCTACGTAAATGTTGTAGATTACGCTGTGTAGGTTTCTGGGAATATAGACAAGAGACAAACTTTGAAGCAAGCATTCTAGCTTTCGCCCCCCCCCCCCACGCCCAAGAAAATTTTGTCTGCTACCCTATAGCAACGTTTACAAATAAGATTAGTTTCAAATTCCCTAGGTTGTTCGTGATTTGATTGTTTAACCCTACGGCATTTAGCATTAGGTTACATTTGTCCAATAACGTAGCACTTGTTTGAAGGCGTTTAAATATATATTACAAAAGACTCCTAAAGGTTTGATTAAAACTGCCAGGACACGATATAGTAGTAAGAGCTGTCAACGAACGCACCTACACAGGTATATACCATTACCAAGGTGCCAGAATCACCATGTCTTCTGCAACCACAGCTCTCGTTTACTGGGGCACACAGTGGCATTGTTGATTGTTTTTTAGTATTGGCTTATTACAAGATTTTAGTATACGTTATACACCATTTATAAGAGTGCAGAAACATATATATCTGTCATAATACTGAAGAAAAAGTTGTAATTTTCTTTCATAAGTACTTATAAATACTTGCCTGCCTGTATGCGCTTCAGTTTCAACGTTGACCAACACTGTTTAGTTATACGTGGGTGAGTGAAATGAAGACCTTAAATTTGTAATAACAAATCGAAATTTCGCGCCGTTATCCTGTAGGTTGGTAAGAGTGCTACGAACAGCGTGCAGAATGGCCTGTAGGTGGCAGCAGATGTACACATACCGTCGGAGTATCAGTATAAAGATGGCCGCCCCACTTGCGACTTGCACCAGAGTGAGTGAGTGAGTGTGTGGTGTTTTAGGGCCCGTCGACAACCAGGTCATTTGGGCCCGAAGTCAACACTAAACACTAAAAGCTACACAAATTAAGCTAAAATGTAAAATAAAAACACTCAACTACTAAAAGTGCATAAAAACCCATCCCAAGACAACATAAAATCTATGAAATTAACAAATATAAAATGCTAGTTAGACCCGTTTATTAAAACCGATTTGGGCAACAAACCGAAGTGACTTGCACCAGAGAAGAACAGCGTTCTGTTATTCGGTTTTTGCGTAGTGAAGGTGTAAAACCTATAGAAATTCATCGACGAATGAAGGTTCAGTACGGTGATACATGTTTGTCGCAGCAGAAAGTCTACGAATGGAGTAGGAAGTTCGCAAATGCTGTGACTTCAGTGGAAGGTGCTCCACGCCCAGGTCAGGCACAACGAGTTGTGATTCCACAGAACATTGCAGCAGTTGAAGCCATAGTGAAGGAAAACCGCCGAGTGACTCTGAATGACATTGCAGCATGTTTACAGATTAGTCATGGGTCAGCAGACCACATTATGCATGATGTGCTCCAGTTTCACAGAGTGTCTGCAGGATGGGTGCCACGGCAGCTGACTCCTGAAACGAGAGAACAACGGCGCTTTGAACGGGAGGGTGATGTCTTACTTGCAAAAATCGTTACTGCGTTCACTTCCACCAACCGGAAACGAAGAGAGCGAGCAAGGAATGGCGCCATCCCTCATCACCAAAACCAAAGAAGTTTCGAACAGAACCATCAGCAGGGCAGGTTATCCTGACTCTCTTTTGGAACGAAAAAGGCGTCATTTTGGAGCATTTCATGCCTAGAGGGACCACTGTCACCAGTGCATCATACACAGGTCTAAAAGATCATCTGTGGCCTGCAATCAAATCAAAGCGACGTGCATTGCTGTCAGCAGGTGTGCTTTAGCAACATGTCAATGCAAGGCCCCACACTGCTCGTACAACAGTTGCAACAATCACAGACCTGCATTTTGAGTGTCTTCCTCATCCAGCATACTCACCAGACCTTGCCCCAAGTGTTTTCCATATATTTCGACCACTCAAAGACGCAATGGGAGGGCGTGGGGGAGATTGTGTTGAAAAATGATACAGCTTTGTACCACTTCTGCACAATAAATAATATTTAAAAAATATATTTAAGGTTTTCATTTGACTCACCCTCGTAATTAGAAAGAGTTTTGGCAGATGCCACTTGACATTATTTCCAACTTTACAACGCTAAAACATGTCCTTTCTGAGAATTTGAAGCACGTACTTTCACTGTTCATATAGGGAAAGACACACAAAGCCTTAAAAAGTAGCTTGTAGTTTCTCTGACCTACAATTGTAGGTTAGGTTAAATACACCGTAACTACATAACGTGGATACAGATCAGTCAAATATACACTCATTTTTGTAAAACAATGGTTGAACAGTCACTCACGTTTTATAAAACTGATCAAAATCACGTTAAAACATGTTCAATATCATGCGAAACACTGCTACGAGAACGTTAGTAAGCTTCTGTGACGTCAACACTGTTGTACTCTGGTTAACTTGTCGCTAGTTAGATAAATCTATCGAGAAGAGCTAGTAGCACTTGGTAGTGATTTTGGATGTAAATATAGATTTTTGGTTTTTTTGCTTAGTATGAATCTACATAGTTTGGAGAACATGTCCATAATAAGGTTTTGTGTGTTTGTGGTAATTAAGTGTATTAAAATGAGGTTTTAAATATGGCGGCCAGGCTATGTCGGCCACTTTTTACTCTGCAGTTTCTCTTCTGCTTCCAACAAGCAGAGGTTGGGGACTCCAAATGTTTTCTAAGGGTGCAAGAAGCCAATGTAGGGTAAACTTACCTAATTTCGTGATGCTAAGGAATCACCATGCATGTATTCAAAAACTAATTTATTAATACTTCTCTTACACTTACAACACTAAGCTAATAACTGCTAAGAATCTAACTAAATGTGAACTTTATTAACTTAAAATGAATACTGTACATATGTACCTAATTTCGTGAATGTTATATTGAAAGGTTGAAGTATTCATTCACTATCACTGACACTTTGTTCTGCTTCTGCGCACTCATTACACATAAAAGTAATATAGGTGGATCATTGGAATCTACAAATTGACAAGTTTCATAGTACCATTTCAAACAAAAGCAACACTGAATCTAGGAACTTTTATTTTTTTCACTTCCATACTTCATTGCACACATCACTTTTTTTTTTTTCAAATTTCTTCTTGTGTCCTCGTAAACCACTTGCCCCGGTTTGGCTCTGTGTTTATGGATCCGATTACACTTTCACTTTCTCCTGGATAAAACACTTTGGATGAAGGATCCTTTCTGGCTCATGCACCACTTTGTTTTTCTTTTGCTGTGAATTTAGGCAGCTGCAAAATCCCCACAACTTGTTTAGAGAAATCCGATTCTTCTCTTGGGACAACGTTGGTAGTACTATCATCATATCACCATCATTTATACATATGTAGTCCTTAAGGGTGCTCCAGGGAACGGAAAATTGCTTAGCAGTTTTGGATATAGGCCACTTTTTCGCTAAAATGTCGTTAAGTGCTGCTTGTAGAACCCCAGCATCATATGTTTGCCTTCTTTTAGTGATGGCAAGTTTCACTTTTGATTTACTTCCATTGTCTTGCGAATTTTGTTTTCCAATGCGAGCCATTTTATCTGAAGATTGAAAAAAATCGTAAGCAAATTGCTCATTTTTGTAAGCCATTCACGGCATAATGCCCTTCTAGATTAAAAAAGTAATATAATAGGGCAATAATTATATGTGTGAAGGCTATAATGATTGAACACCAGATTAAATATTCTGCATGTAAAACACTGAATAAATTTAGCTGATGACTGCTGCAGTTACACTTACTCACATCAAGCTTTCAAGCTGTGGAAACCCCAATAACAGGCTGCTGACCTTCACATTCCTACAGCGAAAGAAGGGGAGACTACCCTCTCTGAATACATAGTGCAATCGCAGCATTTGGACCTACGGCATTCCGTGAGGGATCAGAAAGACTGATTCACGAAATAAGGTATATCACGAAATTGGGTAGGTTTTACTCTATATGGACAAGAGCTGCAAGTGAAAAAACTAAAGTGTGTGGGACATGTACAAAAAGGAATGGGCAGAAGACTTAGAGAAAAGAGAAATAATATGAAAGGGTACATGGTGCTACACAAAACCCAAACAAGAGCTTCAATCAGCTAATCTGGGAAAGAGTTTCAAAATCTGTTTATGTTGGCAGTAAAATTATTAAATTTGGTGTGATGGATGATGTGATATGTTTTAATGATGGAGCTGTGTTTAGGAAAATTGGACTGGAACCAGGTTTTAATTTTGACTGTACCTTTGAAAACATTGACGCATCAAGAGTAAAAGAAGCAGAAAAACAAGTGCAGGAAGTGTCTAAGGAAACAAGAATTACGATGAGAGGTGAAAAGAGGAGGATAGAGGATGCTGAGACAACTGGGGTGAGGAATATGGACCAGGAATGTTTTGTATTTTGGTTATGTTACATAAAAGTACAACATTATCTTCTTTTGTCATTTATCGTAACTTGCCTTTTTTAAACTTTAGGTACACTTTTCTAGAAAGCTATAATAGATAGAGCTTTGAATTTCTTTGTGCATATGCAGAATCTATTGCTCTAAACAGCTGGTGAAAGCCTCATATGTTACACTTTCATGAAATTCGTAAAAAAATGTTTTCATATATAAAAAGTTAAAGAATAAAGAGTGCAATGGTAGGTAAGAGTACAAATGGCTGTAATCTTTATTGTTCAAAAGTTATGACGTATTGAAATGGTTCAGGTTTATATGGATCGCGCTATAGAAAACGACAAAGGGGACTGCAAGTTACAGCATTTAGAATAGTACCGCTTTTGCTGAGACACAGCCTTACAGTTTCCAGCCTAGACCTTAGCGAGTCCTAGATAGGGAAGCTCGTAGGTCATATCCGTGAAGTAGTACGTGTCACAGCTTGACAGCATGACCTTAACCTCAGCTAAACCTTGCTAGCTTCAGATATAAGGCAATTTGCAGAGCACTAAAGGTTACCGAGAAACTGTGCTTTGTTGTATTACTCAATTTGTATTGTTAAAATTTGAAATTACATTCATCATTGCTTTATAACGCATTGCCTGCAGTGCAGAAGACGACGATGAAAAGGATAGTTTGCCAGGAACAGTAAAAGCTGTTGGGTGCTCAGGTGTGCTGTTTTGTTTATTTAATATGAATAGAATGAGTTCTTCACTAAATGGCAAAGCGAGAAAGCGTATCGGGAAAAGTTCACAACACAGAGATGTTTACCTCAGCTTATCGCACATACTCGGCGAGTCCAGTATATGTATAGTCTGTTCAGATGTAGCCATGTCTTCTGGACAGCAATATCGCGAGAAAACATATCACATACACACGTAGCTACCAATCGTTCTATTTGTATTTCGTAACTTACTGTACATCAACTTACTAATATTTCACTCCTCTAATCGACCAGATAAGACCCGATAAGAGACGATCACAGCGCTGGTAACCTGAAGGTCGATATGCCTCAACGTTCTGTCGAGTAATACCAAGCAGATCATTAGAAGACATGGTGAAACTGAAATACAGGGGGAATATCTACTTCTAATTTAAACGTAAACACACAAAAATGCTCAAAGATTAGCGGCATAACATATCAATAGGACAACAAACAGGTGGATTTGCGGATATTAAGTTAATGTGAAACAAACACGCTGTAGTAGTTTCATTGTTGATACTCCTGGTTCCCGCCTGTGAGAACCAGGTAAGTTCAGACCAGTTCAGTATCGCCTACCGCTGCAATGGAGGTAACACGCGAGGAAAAATATGCGGCTTTGAAATTCTGCATTCGTCTCAATAAATCTTCAGTAGATGCCTATAGAGAGTCTCTTCTTTCCTACAGCACAGCTCGAAAGTGCTTTAAAATGTTTAAAGAGGGGAGTCAATCAATTTAAAAGGAAGGTGGATCCGGTACCCCAGTTACTGCTCTTACGTAAGAAAACATCAACACTGCCGCTGCCACTGTGAGAGAGGATCGACGAATTACCTTAAGATCACTTTCTGAAATATTGAACATTTCATTGGGTGCCCTTCACACGTTGGTGACAGAAACATTACACATGAGACGTGTTTGTGCACGATGGGTTCCAAGACTGCTGATTCCCGAACAAAAGGACATTCACATACAGGTCTGCATGCAGTTAAAGTTGATGTTAGAGGAAGATCCGGAGGATCTTTCAAACGTAATCACTGCTGATGAAACTTGGCTACATCATTTTGATCCTGAGAGCAAACAGCAAAGCTCAGTGTGGAAATCTCCTTCATCACCAACCCCCAAAAATTTCAAAAGTGGTTGCTTCTGCTGGGAAAGATATGGTCATCTCATTCTTTGCTATTAATGAAATGGGTTATCAGCGTGTTGTACCTGCACACACATCAGTAACTGGACAATACTACAGGGGTGTCCTGAAAACATTGCAAGTCCATATCAGGCGCATTCTCGTGAAGCAGGCTGGATGCTGCACCACGATAATGCGCGGCCGAATATTGCCAATGTCGTTGCTGAATGTCTTGTAAAAATCAACTCGCCCTCCGTATAGTCTGGATTTAGCCCCATGTGACTTTTCTCCATTCTCTAGCTTGAAGAAACGCCTTCGTGTGAGGCATTATCCATCATCAGAAGCAGTGGTGAAGGCTGCAGAGGAGGTTTTGAAGGATCTCTCAAAAATGGTTTCCAGCATGTCTTTGAAGACTGGCAGAAACGCTGGGACAAGGGCATCGTATTCAGTGGAGACTATTTTGAAAGGACCAATAAAATTATGGGATGAATAAAGGTACGTTGTCCAAAAAAATTGTGATCATTCTTTATTGAACAGCCCTCGTAGTTTAAATTACTTTAATTTAGGCATCTGCTATGGTATTTGTGTAGGAAGTTTGTTAAGGTTTTTTTTTTAGTTTTAAGTTTTCTTTTTATTTTATTTCTATTCTATTTGTATGGTTCATCTGAAGAATTTTTGTGTAATTAATTGTTTTATTTTGATTTCAATAAATTAAAAGTTTGAAATTTATACCCTTGTTTGAGGAATTAGGTACCAGGACGGAGTATTTCAGATTTTTATTTGGGAAAAAGTTGAGCATCGCGACTGGATAGTAATGTTCGAGCTGCTAATTTTATCGTTATATTTATGGTAAATTGCTTCGGTGAGATCTCTCTATACCTCCAAGTGCATTAACATCTGAATATTACTAATTAGTGTTATTTACTAGTAACTTGGTGTAATTGTATATTTATATTCGCTTTAAATTGTGCGATTGCTCTAGACCTTGGGCATGGACACTCATAAGGTTAACAGAGCGTGTGATAAAACATGTGAAGTTTTAAGTGTTCACTCCCCCGCAATGGAAGAAGATGATTTCACTGAAACTGTAAGTAGTGCAAAATATGTTAAACCTATGAAGCCTGTGATTCAGATATAAATACGTCATTTTCTAATAAAAGTTGTAAAGCAACGAAACAATCGAAGGTGCGAACAGCAACTGAAGATCAAACAAAGAAGGCTGCCAAACATTCGAAGTTATCTTCAAACCCTTGAATACAAATGCCTTATGCGCACTTCCAGTACCTTCTACAAGCCCCGCGCGAACTAGTCAGCAATTTCAAGCAGATAACAGCGCGTCAAATGCATATTTTGCTACCATTCCTACACAAAATAGATATCATTTATTAGAGGATAACTGTGATGACAATAACTCAGATGTGAAATTGAGACTACCAAAGAGAAAATTCCTCCAATCTGCTTGACTGATATTGAAAACTATCAAATATTTATTCACAGTATACGCAGTCAACTGTATGGCACACTGGGTTACTGGCAAAACTACATAGAATTGGACTCCCGGATTATCTGATCAGAACAATTGAAAGTTTTATCTCACAGCGCCAATTTTTAGTGCGAATAGACAGTTACAAATCCAATCTTCGACCAGTAGCAGCAGGAGTTCCACAAGGATCAATTCTGGCACTACTATTATCCAATATATTCCTGCACGACCTTGCAAATACAAATCTCATATCCACAGCTATGTATGCCGATGACACCGCTATTTTCTATTCGCATCCAGACTTAAGTACTGCAATCAACAGGCTACAAATATCTTTAAATATGTTGTCTAAGTGATTCAAAATGAGGCGAGTAGTATTAAATACTAATAAAACGGATACGAAAATATTATCCTTAAGATCTTATCAAAATCCACCCCCACTTGATCTGCAGGGAAAACAACTAACATGGAAGCCTCCAGAAACACCAGTCAAATATTTAGGCGTAATGCTTGGCACTAAATTAACCTGGAATTCTCATATATCTTACATTTCTACAATAGCCATTTCTATAATTAAAAAGATCTATCCATTGCTACAGAAGAAATCACAGCTTGGTCTGGAGTGCTCAATATTGATCTACAAGTCTCTTATACGACCCATAATTTCTTACGCTGCTCCTGTATGGGGTGTACAGTCATCGACTTCAGGTTATACAAAACAAATTTCTCCGCATTATTACAAAGGCTCCATGGTTCATTAGAAATGATCAACTCCATCAGGAACTTGGTATTCTTCCCATACATCTGTACTTCAAATTGATATCAAAGACATTCTTCGTTAGATTATCCGAAGTACCAGGCGCTGTATCCTATGACATTGGACGACGAAACTTCGAAAGGACCAGATTGAAAATAAAACTGCCTCAAGACATCCTACTCACTGATACAGGAGATAGCGACTTTTCTCACTAATTCAAAGTATATCTCCTACTTTTCTCATAACACCACTGTTCATAATCTAGCCTCGCATATCTGACCTCTCTTTTCAATTGTTATCCATATTATTTAATGTTATTGAATGTGTTAGTTATTCTGTTATATACTTTGTCGTTTATCATCTTTCATTTGAATGTGTTTTAATTGTTTCCTGTTTATATTATACAGTTATCACCTATTGTATATGTTAGAGGTCAGAAATTCCTCAGTTGTTAATTTGTATGTAGTACTTATGTAATTTATCAATGGCTTGTATAGCAATACCGCTGGTCAGCCAAATGATACATTAAAATATGTTTATTTATTTACTTATTCATTCATTTTATTTACTTAGTCCGATATTCATGGTCCGCTAAATTCAAGCACGTAGATTTAAATTATAACTACAGTCGTGGATGATGCTGGACATGAACAGAGTTTTCAAAAAAGGATATTTAACATGGATATGTACATAAAAAACACACAAATTAATTGTTCAACGTTATCGACATTTCTGAAGTTCGGTAGAGTTTGGATTATTGGCATTAGAAACCTGGATTTCTGAGATTCCTCATTCTTGTACAAGCTTTTTCAGAGACTTTTGGGAGTTCGTCATCGAGTTTCTTTGAAAATGGATCCCGTATTCCTATGAGAATCTGCTTTACCCTCTTTGCAAAAGTTTGTTGTCACATAATATTATAACAGCACTATGTCACAATCCCTGTACTGTGTACAGTTCACTCTACTGATTACAGTGACATGGGAAGCGAACAGCAAGGCAGGCAATTCTCCGAAGTAGGATCACGTATCTAAAAGAAGACCATTTATTGTGCTTCAACTGTCCTTAGTAGTCGGGCCAACAAACTGAATATACGTGCGACAGAAACAAAAGCCAAGCCCCAAATTGGCCACCGTGGATGGCATTTCATTGAACCCAAACAGCAGCGTTACAGATAAAATTATCACTTATACACAGATAAGGCTTTCACTTCGTCTATCACACACATAGTAGGTAGAGAAGGTTTTGTATTCCAACAGAGGTCTCTTGAACAAAAATAAGTGCAGAAAAACGTGGTGTGTGTATGTGTGCCATTACTCAAAATAGAAAAGTTGATAAAATCCTCTAATTTTACGAGAGCTGTTCAATAAAGAATGATCATAATTTTTTACCGACATAATTTTTCGAAAAAAATTCCATCTTATATTCTGTTAGCTTAATGTGAAACAAATACGCCACAGTAGTTTCATTGTTGGTACTCCTGGTTCCCGCCTGTGAGAATCAGGCAAGCTCAAACATGTTCGGTATCGCCTTCCACTGGAATGGAGGTAACATGCAGTTAAAGTTGATGTTAGAGGAAGATCCGGAGTTTCTTTCAAACGTAATCAATGCTGATGAAACTTGACTACATCATTTTGATCCTGAAAGCAAACAGCAAAGCTCAGTGTGGAAATCTCATTCATCACCAACCCCCAAAAATGCAAAAGTGGTTGCTTCTGCTGGGAAAGTTATGGTCATCTCATTCTTTGATATTCATGGAATGGTTTATCAGAATGTTCTACCTGTACACACATCCGTAACTGGACAATACTACAGAGATGTCCTGAAAACATTGCAAGTCCAAATCAGGCGCAAAAGACCACATTTCCATGAAGCAGGCTGGATGCTGCACCACGATAATGCACGGCCACATATTGCCAATGTTGTTGCTGAATATCTTTCAAAAATCAACGTGAAGTGCATACCTCATCCTCATTATAGTTCGTATTTAGCCACATGTGACTCTTTTTTATTCCCCAAGTTGAAGAAATGCCTTTGTGGGAGGCATTGTCGGTCATCAGAAGCAGTGGTGAAGGCTGCGGAGGCGATTTCGAAGGATCTCTCAAAAATGGTTTCCAGCATGTCTTTGAAGATTGGCAGAAACACTGGGACAAGTGCATCACATTCAGGGGGGACTAGTTTAAGAAGGACCATCAAAATTATGACGATGAGAAAAGGTACGTTGTCAAAAAAATGATAATTCTTTATTGAACAGCCCTCTTATATAAGTTCAGAGACTGTCAAAGATGTGACACAGTGATTTTCAAAAAAACTACACTACCTAAATCGAACTTTTATATGAGAAATTTTCAATCCTTTTTTTTTTTACTGCAAAATATTATACGTTTTATGACAAGTGAATTGTGTATCTTGAATTTTCTGGAATGTCCTCAGAAGTTGCCGTCACTTTGAATGACTTTTGTATAACTGGGTAAACTGTTAGAGATAAACAAAACCTTACTATACAAAAATGTAATTACTGTTTAAATATACAATTTATATCAAGTACTCATACAGACCAGCCAAAAATACTTTTATTGGATTCACGGAATCTCAAAACATGTAATTCCGGTATAATGTCATTATCAAATTTTTGGGTGCAAATCAATTCTAGTTACACATGACCCGCGGTAACGTGTACAGCCCACAGTGTCATGCCCACAGTAAATCAGTACAGAGAGTAGCTTTCTTTTTTACTTGTTCCATTTGTACCCCGGCTTTAACTCCAATGGTTATATCGGCGGTCATTCTCCTTTGGAACATATCGAAGGTGTTAACTCGTATTCGTTGGGTTTTACTCATTAGATCACGTACGCATTGGCAATCTCATTTATCCTTCCAGACTTTGGGGAAGATGAGGAATTATCTTGGTTGGAGAAAAATCCCCCCCGCCGGGAATCGAACCCAGGACCCCTAGCACGGCAGGCAGGTGCTCGAACGACTGAGCTACGGGGCCAGGCAAAGGAACTATTGTACAGCATTCTGTTGGCATTAATCTCGTACATAGGTCAGTTATTGTTACTTCAAACTGAAAGTAATGACTTAACAATAGTTTAACTTACCGCTGGGTGGTGTTCTGGCTTCCAACATCCGTGACTCAACTGAGAGATCTTGATTTTGTTTCCCGGTTGGGGCGGAAGTACTTTAGTTTAGTAACAACCATTCCCTTCACTCCACAGCTTCTGAAAATATAAGTATAAACAAACTGAACGGTTTGTTTTTCAAACATATATAACATAAAACGTAATAAACAGTTTTTCAGTACACATTCCTTAGAGGTAAATAAGAAACTATATTATATACACATGGAAACACTTAATTTCCATATCAGCATCCATTTTCTACAGCTCTTCTTGGGAAATATACTGCAACAACATACTACATAAGAAATGAAAATGCCCTTTGTTAGCATTGATACATGTATGAACCTGTCGTGGCATAGAATCCAGATGTGCTGATGTATCCCTGGAGATCTGTATACTGTTTGGTCGCAGTGTTTCAGTAATATAGACATGATAACGCTCTTGAGCATCTGGCTACACTAACCATAGACACTAATAAACAGTTAGGTGCTTACCAAGTTCGTGACCAACTCTGAACACTTGATGCTACGTGTAGTGAGTCGCAGGTCAGCATTAACTTACTTCAAATGGAATACAAATCCCTGACAGTGAACCTAACAACTTAACCAGAACTATCCACGGGGGCGCTTTAACATTTCGTGTAACCAATAGTTTCATATAAGTTAACTGGTGGATGTTAATCATTTCTTCACACTAGCCATATATAGGTTCAGGTTTTGGATACATAGAGTCAACCTGAAAAATTCAATGCCATGGCCGGGATTGGAACCACGGATCTCCTGGTTTCCGTGGCATTGAATTTTTCATGTTGACTCTATCTATCAAAGACCTTAGCCTATATACGGCTAGTGTGGAGAAATGATTAATTTCCATCAATTAAATTAAATAATAAGAGTTAAGTGATGAAGCGTGGGAATCAAGTTCTTACAATAATAAGTCGCCACAAACGGTGTATCTCGGATACGAGAGCTCCTAGTGATTTACCGGGAAAATATATGAGTGGATTGGAGAATTTAATGTCATGACGGCACGTTGGTCATGGTAGCTTAATGGGTAAGAGTGACTGGACGGAAACCAAGAGATCCGTAGTTCAAACGCCGGCCAAGACATTGCATTTTTCATGTTGACTCTGTCTATCCAAAACTTTAGCCTATATACGGCTAGTGTGAAGAAATGATTAATTTCCATCAATTAAATTAAATAATAAGAGTTAACTGATGAAGCCTGGGATTTAAGTACTTACAATAGTAAGGCGCCACAAGCGGTATATCTCGGATACGAGAGCCCCTAGTGGTTTACCGGGAAAATATATGAGTCAGTTGGAGAATTTGATGTCATGACGGCACGTTGGTCATGGTAGCTCAATGGACGGAAACCAGAAGATCTATAGTTCCAACCCCGGCCATGGCATTGAATTTTTCACGTTGTCTGTATCTATCCAATAGTTTCATCGTTGCTCTGTGTTTCCTATGAATATAATCGTACCATATAAAATAAAAGACAACAGCTATGAGTTTCTCTCCACCAATCAGCAGCCTCCCCCTTCCAATATATTTACAACATGATCGTTCCAGTTTGAGACTCGTATGATACCGAAATTAAGGTTTGCCATAAGTAAAGAATCATGATGGATGTCAAAGGAAAGTTGGTTCTTTGTTATAACGCGTGCAAGGCCAGTTATGTCGAATAGCATTTTGGGGGAAAGTTGTTATAACAAAAGCAATGTAAGAAACAGTGTCCTTAGCAGATTTCTAAAGCGGCTCACTTGACTTGTATGAATAGGGTATTCTTTGAATCATTCATAATGGCGACCAAACAGCCACAAAGGGATTTTGGTTGAATGAAGAGGGCTTTCAGAAAGTGAAAGTTAAATATACACCCACACGCAGCTGTGGACAAGAGTCTTCGGCGTCAGGCCGATGAGAGCAGTCTGAGGCGTGAGGGCGATTAGGGCAGTCCTCTTGTTCTGTCTTGGATATTTGTCGGTTTATATATACGTTAGGAACGAATAGTTTATCGAGTAATAAGCATTCTGCCGTCAGTAACTCTAAACAGAGATTGATAACCCTTGGTCGGCAACTTCAATTTCGGTGTTCTAAAAAAAAAGAAGCAGTAAATAAATAAGTTGGAAACGGGCATTCCAGTGTCATTAAAATCTCCTTCTCACACACATCCACGCATACCCTGTGAGAAACCTCATTGTTTTACCCTGAGCTAAACAAAAGTGCTTCAAACTGGAACATTGTTCGCCACATATATATTGTTGCTTCACGTATTATGCCCAATCTTTCTTTCCAACAAGTATGAACAGGTGGAGCGTGGCATCTGTTGGGAAAATTTGGGAATGGCATAAATCCAGTTTGAATTCGAATCAGTAAGTTACAAATACAAAATCTACAAATTTAATAAGCACAAGCACAAAGTTTCAACGACAGCAACGTGTGTTTACAAATATGTTGGGAAGTACTGAGATCTGCAACGCGTCAAGATTTATGGCGATGCATTCAGAAAATGAGAAAGAAAGCGGCTACAACAGCCACGCCCACAAATTTAAATTTCAGTTAGTGTAGGCTTCCAGATGGAATATATGAATCCATTATGTCTCACAACATTCCTCGTAGATTCACGCATATTTTAGCGGCAAAATTCAAAGTCTGTCAGGTACAAAGGTTTTCATGAAAATCCAAGCACACAAAAATTAATTGATATGCGGTATTTTCTCGAAAATGGATCTTAGAAGTTTCATAAAGCTACTATATCTTCATGACAAATAATACATATCTTGAATTTTCTGGGAATACCAATGACACTTCATGCTGTATAGATTTCTTATAACATGTACGAGACAGCTCTGTGGGCGTGAATAATTTCTGAGATATTAGAAAATTATTATTGACAACTGAAGCACTGTACTTTTTATGGTAAGTCGTTATTCACTTCTAGCTCGTGGCCATTCAAAGAATACTGAACTTCGAGGCCTACAAGAAAAGTGCAATAAATTAATTTCTGGAAATATTTATCTCATGTAGTAGGTAGGTTTAGTAATAGTTTCTATAAAATTGAGTAGAAAAAGCTATGTGAGTGTATCATCAGATTTTCGTTTTCAAGTGGGAGCTAGCTATTTGTTATTGGAAAGGTAGAGTCAGACTGAAAAATTCAATGCCATAGCCGGGACTTGAACCACGGTTCTTCTGGTCTCCGTCCAGCCGCTCTAACCACTGAGCTACTATAGCCAACGTGCCGATATGGCATAAAATTCTCCAACTCTCTCGTATTTTTCTGACTCCACCTTTGCGTACTTCAGCCTACACATGGCAAGTGTGAAGAAACAATTAATTTCCATTAATTGACGTAATAGTGTTTTACTATAAAGCCCGGGTCTTGAAGTACTTACACGTTGTAAGTCGTCTTTAAGGTAGCTGTCTCATGTGTTTATGGGAACCCCTAGTGGTTTACCGGGAAAAACACGAGTCAGTTGGAGAATTTAATGTCATGTTGGTACGTTGGCCATAGTAGCTCAATGGTTTAGAGCGACT
Organism: Mantis religiosa; assembly: GCA_030765055.1. Taxonomy (NCBI): domain Eukaryota; kingdom Metazoa; phylum Arthropoda; class Insecta; order Mantodea; family Mantidae; genus Mantis; species Mantis religiosa. The sequence continues at coordinate 339,327,337 of CM060948.1, forward strand.
GGGAGGAGACCAGAAGATCCGTCGTCCAAATCCCGGCTATGGCATTGAATTTTTCAGTCGGACTCTAACTTTCCGTACTTTAGCCTACACACGGTCAGTGTGAAGAAACAATTTCCATTAATTGACCTAATAGTGGTGAACTATAAAGCCCGGGCCTTGAAGTACTTACACGTTTTAAGTCGCCATTAAGGTAGTTGTCTCAGGTGTTTATCAGAACCCCTAGTGGTTTACCGGGAAAAACACGAGTCGGAGAATTTAATGTCATGTCGGCACGTTGGCCATAGTAGCTCAATGGTTAGAGCGGCTGGACGGAGACCAGAAGATCCGTGGTTAAAATCCCGGCTATGGCATTCAGTCTGACTCCACCTTTCCATACTTTAGCGTACACACGGCTGGTGTGAAAGAACAATTAATTTCCATTATTTGTTAGTTTATTTTTCTTGGTGGTTATGCAAAGGACTTGAACTTTCAAACGATACAGTTCTCAAAAATCTATCACTTAAAGCATACGATATGCTACAATGTAATAAAATTTGATCTGCATTAAGAAGTAACACTGAGGGAGTCCCAAGTTCGATTCCGGTATTATATCACTCATTTCATTGATTCACAGTGCGTCCGTTATGACATGGACATTAGAAAAGCCGGAGTAAGAAGAACGAGTGGAGGAGGCAGATGGACCTGGCGTGAAGCGTTAAGATACCGTGAAGGGCAGCTCCAATAGGCGGAAGTGTTTACGGAATATAGTTCCACGGCGGAAGTAAATTTCACAGCCATTGGGCCGCTGCGTTGAATGACCTCCTTACTGTCGCCTTTACTTCTGCAACTCTCTAACCGTTAAGTGCAACGTTACGTTCAACTAATGCAGTTGACGCTGTCTACAGCAAACGACTCGTGCTTGCTTTGTTTACCTCAAAATTAATGTTTTATTATCAGGAATATAGAAATCTTATAACAGCAACCGACGTCAAATGTTAACACAATGTTAAAACTCGTTAACTGAACATCTTCTTACGAGTTTACTGCATGTAATGTTATTTCTAACCGCAGAAGCGCCGTAAGCCTAAAGTATTTTGCTGAGTGTCTAATTGCTTGCCACATTTGTATCTGTATAAAGAAGCGTTGTTGCCAAGTTTGTGGCATATATTCAAGTCCTTCCGAATTACGTGTTTTACACCACAAAGTTAAGTTACTTTATAAAACTGGTCCTCATGACGTAATGGATTTATCAATAATTCCATTTATAAATAATTTATGTTGATTTTTGCAAGCAATATATATTTATCAAAGCTGAATGAGACTGATTTGTCTTACACAACGTGATCCATATAAACCTGAACCATTTCAATAGGCCATAACTTTTGAACCAATCACAGAACACACGTACAACTTTGGGAGAATATAATACACAATTGGAAGATTACATTACAATATTTACATATCAGACTAAATGTTGGAAGTGTCCTCCACCAGCATCTATACATGTTTGTACTCGTCTCACCATATTCTCTAAAGTTTTACAGAGAGTATCCTCCCCAATGTTACTTATTTTGGTTCAAATGGATTACTTGAGAGCATCAATTGTCCGTGACCTATTCTTGTACACTCTATTTTTTAGGGAAAAAATCCGGTGAGGTTAGATCTGGGGATCTGGGTGGCCACATACCTTTTGAGATTATTCGATTGCACTGGGCAACAATGAAAATGTTTCGGGCTTAAAAGTAGTGAATTTATATGAATTTCTATCTGTTGAATTCAAAAATCACCATAAAATGATACATTAGCTCTTGTTTTGAAGATAAACTGACATTTCATTTTTAGAGTGAAGATTTCAAATGTGGGGTATTTCTTTGGGGAGTTGGCACACCTCTCAAATAACAAAATACAACCAGAGGGAACTTTTGGAAATTAAGTGATGCAAAAGTTAAGGAAGGCATTTTTGTCGGACCACAAATAAGAGATCTTGTGAATGATCCAGCATTTGACCAAATTTTGGAGGGAAAAGAAAAGGAAGCTTGGGAAGCCTTCAAGGGTGTTGTTCATGGACTTTTAGGCAACAAAAGAGATGACAACTACAAGCATTTGATGACAGTGCTCCTGCAAAAATACCGTAACCTTGGATGCAACATCTTAAGATCCATTTTCTCCACTATCAGCTAGACTTTTTCCCTCCTAGTTGTGGAGCTGTTAGTAATGAACATGCGGAGAGATTCCATCAATACATTTCTGTTATGGAACAAAGATATCAGGACCGTTGGAATGAAGTAATGCTTGGGCTTTGTATAGAGATACAAAGCAGGTACAACATGCTGATAAACCATTCCATGAATATCAAAGAATGAGATAGCCATATCTTTCCCAGCAGAAGCATCTACTTTTGCTCTTTTGGGGGGTTGGTGATGAAGGAGATTTGCACCTTAAGCTTTGCTGTTTGCTCTCAGGATGAAAATCATGTAGCCAAGTTTCATCAGCAGTTTGAAAGAGACTCCGGATATTCCCCTAACCTCAACTTTAACTGCATGCAGACCTGCATGCGAATATCCTTTTGTTCGGGAATCAACAGTCTTGGAACCCATAGCGCACAAACACGTCTTATGTGCAATGTTTCTGTCACCAACGTGTGGGTGGCACCCAATGAAATGTTCAGTATTTCAGAAAGTGATCTTAAGGTAATTAGATCATCTCTCACAATGGCAGCAGCAGTGTTGATGTTTTCTTCCGTAAGAGCAGTAACTGAAACACCGAGTCCACCTTCCTTAGAAATTGATTGTCTCCCCTTTTTAAACATTTTAAACACCTTCGAGCTGTGCTTTAGGGAAGAACAGACTTTCCATAGGCCTCCTGTAACATTGTATAGGCCGTAACTGAGGATTTGTTGAGACGAAAGCAGAATTTCAAAATCGCATATTGTTCCTCGCGTGTTACCTCCATTGCAGCGGTAGGCGATACTGAACATAACTGAACTTGCCTGGTTCTCGCAGGCGGGCACCAGGAGTACCAACAATGAAACTACTACGGCGTGTTTGTTTTACATTAAGCTAACAAAATATAATAAGTTTTAATTTTTATGCGAAAAATTATGACCGTAAAAGGATTATGATCATTCTTTATTGAACAGCCCTTGTAATTTAAATGTCAAGAAAACAAGTGAAGGTATTAAGTGAAGAGACATAGTTAAAGATTGGTAGCTCAATATTCGCAAATTAATTGGACCTACTGTACACTGATATAGCACTTTTATGGTTGTTTGATAAAAGATTTATTTAAGCAACAGAACACAAGGCAGAGAAATGTACTACTGTGTGTATATTATTGCACACAATTATAGTTAATACATTTATTACGTATTCATAAAAGAAGGCTGATCTCTTTACGAGTATATAATATATATAAATACTATATAATATATTGCGTAAATGATGTTTATACCTAATACTCGTTTTAAACGTATTAGCATTCCCACATAATTATAAGGGCGGGGCCAGAGATAAGTTGTGTTCGCCAAGATTCGAAACTGGGTCCGCCAGTTTGACGAGAGGACATTTAATTCTTCTACCCCGGAAATTGAGGCAACTTTTGGCAACACTTGCGAGTGGAAAATTACCAAAACGTCCACTTCTTGCAAATATTAGGCGCTCGTTTCTGCTGTGCTTCAGCTCACCTTACCAGATAATCTTATCTGCTTTATCTCAATGTAATGTACCTAAAACACTACTTGTAAAAATTGAAACTCTAGAATGGATTCATTTTAAACCAGTTTTAAAATTGTGCTGCTTTTGCTTTCGTTTTATATAGTTGGCTACAGTATTCTGCCAGCAATTAAAACAACTGCTATATCACTTAATAGTATTTGTTTATTGTTCCGTTATGAAAACGTTTATCCCAGTGTACGGCATGAATCTGCTGTCATCTGCTACAGTTGTGAACTATGGGATATTTGAAATGGGTGTGTATAATAATCTACAACACCAGATGTGTATTAAATGTAATGGAGATTAATAAATGAGGCATTTGAAGTCATTTTTCAACTGTTTTGATGAAGTAGCATTCAATTGTTTGTGAATTTGCACTGGACTGTACTATGCTACTGAGGGAATTCGGCACGGAGGTTTAAACTTGGTCTATTGTAAAATAAGACCTGGGGCTGGCCCCGTAGCTCAGTCGGTAGAGCACCTGCCTGCCGTGCTAGGGGTCCCGGGTTCGATTCCCGGCGGTGGGGGTGGGGATTTTTCTCCGACCAGGATATGTTCCAAAGGAGAACGGCCGCCGATGGAACAAGCAAAAAAAAAAAAAAAAAAAAAAAACACCTGAAGCTTTCCTTCTTCCCGGGCAGCAAGCCAGGTGAAAATATGATTAGAAATTGACGTTTTGGGAGTGTGGATATTTCATCAGGATATTTATAAAATGTAACGGTATCCCACATTCACAGGGAATGCGGTACACTCCCAGAAGTTGGAAGTCCAGTTTGTCTTTCAATGGTCTCAACAGATGTTTAATCTTCGGAGGTGGTTTGTGGATGATCCTGATGTTGTATTCGGCTGTAGCGGTAGGCTACACCGTATATACGACAAACCGGAAGGACCACCTCTACCAGAATGATAGAACATGAACGGAGCATTCGTTTAATGAAGCCTGGGCTGGCAGAGCATTGTTTTGATGACGACCATAGAGCCACCTTTCGGGAGACGACCATCTTGGCAATATGCAACAGTTACTGGGAGCGGAGAATTACGGCGGCTTTGGCCATTTCTTCTGAAAGCAGCACGCTTAATCGTGATGCTGGATTTCAGTTCAGCTCCTCCTGGAAATCGGCCTTAAAAATGGAAATCCGTCGATTTAAGAAGCAAAGATCAATACAGCTTGATAATCAAATTAAGTAGTGGCGTTTCTTTGACAAAATTTTCTATACTCACGCCATCTCCTGACCTGGCATTTAATTTACTGAAAACAGTCTTTTGTTCAGTAATGCAAATTTTGATAGTGTTTTGTCTTTGTTTATATTGGTGCTATATCCAGTGTTTCATTTGTTGTTATAACATTTTATAAATATCCTGATGATGAGAGAGATGCACTCTCCCGAAACGTCGATATCTAATCGTCTTTTCACCTGGCTTGTTGCCCGAGAAGAAAGTGAGCATATTGGTCACCAGGAAAGCTTCAGGTCTTATTTTACAACACCAGATGTGTATTAAATGTAATGAAGTTTAATAAATGAGGTATTGGAAGTGAACTTTCAACTGTTTTGATGAAGTAGCATTCAATTGTTTGTGAATTTGCACTGGACTGAACTATGCTAATGAGGGAATTGGGCATGGAGGTCCAATCGTGGTCTATTGTATCTATGCCCCCAAGTGGGGGGGCCCTTGGAGGAAGGATGAGGCTAGAGGAGACAAAGGGTGGTCGTCCTAAGGAGTCACGACAGTGCATATGGCAGGGCCTCTACTATTAACGAGTACAACCGGTATCCCAACCACTGTAGTTCTGAAACGGCCCACTGGGCGGCCTGGAGCATGGAGACCGACGCGCCAAAGAAGAAAGTGTTTACCAGGAGCATATCATCCTGCCATGCAACGCCGAGACACCTGCCGACACTTATACCCTGAAAGAGAACAACAGATGAGAGGTGATGTTAAAGGATAATGGAGATGAAATGGAGGGAGGGGAAAATCGGGGAGGTGTAGTTAACGTACCCAGCATTCGCCTAGCGACCCGGGAAAACCCATGGGTCAGGTAGGTCGGCTACAGAAATCGATTTCGAACTTCCCGAATGCGGAGCACAAACGAAACCGCTCCCTTTCTGGCTGTTAGTACCATACACTGTAATTAAGTACTATGTCAATAAGTTTACTATTTAAAATAACTGTTTGATACTGTAATAACAATGGCGAATGTAAGTTGCCATGAGTCGTTAAAATATTGAGCGGTAAATCCTTGATGCATACCGCTAAATCTGCATAAACCGAAACGCGGTCATTAGACATTACAAACTGTCGATAATCGATCATACTAAAACCCCTCTGTAGAATTTAAGATATTGTAAGACTTTAAGCCGTACCTATACCATAATTAACCGTTCAAAGCGCCTAAATGATAAGTTGCCAAATGTTAGGCCCCTTATTTCCATCTGAAACAAAATTTTTATTCTGCCATTTGCAAAATATCCCCTTTCTAATTTTTGAATGTGTATGCACAGCTTTTTATCCAACTCTCTGCTTTCTTAACGTCTGACTTGGAATTGCTAGAAACTTGAGCTAATGGATTTTTGTTTAGCTGAGTTGACCTGAACGCATAATTGCCATAGCTACCCAGACTTTTAACAGTGCTATTCCTCAACATGTAACTTTTCTGCTAATGGTATGTTACTATCTTGTACATACAGTGTTAACTCATGATTCTTACATATATTTACATGGATTTCAATGCCCGTTTCTGTAGCCTGATGGTGCATAGCATGTGTGCCTAACGTTCAAGAGGTTCCGAGTTCTAATCTCGTTCACGGTGAGTTATCTGGATAAGCTTTTCTCCAGGGGTTTCTGTTATCCTGAAAAATGAACGTACTCTGGCAATCCTTGAATAACCTAATTTATCTGTTTCTCATTTCGTTGCTTTTATACGAATGTCTCCATACATTTTTTACAGCATACTATGTCAGAAGCCTTCTGCAGATCCACAAACCGTTCATCTTTCTACAAATTTCGTCCAATAGTATCTGTTGTCCCAAAGTTCAACTGGTTAAAGATAATTCATCTTCTGTCTTGCAAATGTTGGCCATTCTCGCTGAGGGTTTGCCAAAAGAGAAAATTTACAGCTAATATTAAACCTTGGTAGTAAAGGGCTGTTCAATAAAGAACGATCACAATTTTTTTTGACTACGTACCTTTACTCGTCCCCATAAATTTGATGGTCCTTCTCAAAATAGTTTCTCCTGAATGCGATGCAATTGTCCCAGCATTTCTGCCAGTCTTCAAACATGCTGTAAACCATTTTTGAGAGATCCTTCACTACTGGTTCTAATGATGGATAATGCCTCCCACGAAGGCGTTTCTTCAAGTTAGGGAATAGAAGAGTCACATGGGGCTAAATCAAGACTATAGGAAGGGTGATGGATGCACTTTACGTTGATTTTTGCAAGATATTCAGCAACAACATTGGCAATATACGGCCGCGCATTATCGTGGTGCAGCATCCAGCCTGCTTCACGGGAATGTGGTCTTTTGCGCCTGATATGGACTTGCAATGTTTTCAGGACATCCCTGTAGTATTGTGTAGTTACTGATGTGTGTGCAGGTACAACATACTGCTAAACCATTCCATGAATATCAAAGAATGAGATGACCATAACTTTCCCAGCAGAAGAAACCACTTTTGCTGTTTTGGGGGTTGGTGATGAAGGAGATTTCCACACTGATCTTTCCTGTTTGCCCTCAGGATCAAAATGATGTATCCAACTTTCATCAGCAGTGATTACGTTTGAAAGAAACTCCGGATCTTGCTCTAACATCAACTTTAACTGCATGCAGACCTGCATGCGAATGTCCTTTTGTTAGGGAATCAACAGTCTTGGAACCCATCGCGCACAAACACGTCTCATGTGTAATGTTTCTGTCACCAACGTGAATGTTCAGTATTTCAGAAAGTGATCTTAAGGTAATTCATCGATCCTCTCTCACAATGGCAGCAGCAGTGTTGATGTTTTCTTCCGGAAGAGTAGTAACTGGAGCACCGGGTCCACCTTCTTTGAAATTGATTGTCTCCCCTCTTTAAACATTTAAACCACCTTTGAGCTGTGCTGTAGGAAAGAACAGACTCTCCATGGGTCTACTGCAACATTGTATAGGCCTCAACTGAAGATTTGTTGAGACGAAAACAGAATTTCAAAGCCGCATATTGTTCCTCGCGTATTACTTCCATTGCAGCGGTAGGTGGTACTGAACATGTCTGAATTTGCAGAGTTCTCACAGACGGCTACCAGGAGTACCAACAATGAAACTACCAAGGCGTTTTTGTTTCACATTAAGCTAACAGAATATAATAGTATTGAATTTTAGTGCGAAAAATTATGACTGTAAAAGCTTATGATCATTCTTTATTGAACAGCCTTCGTACAATGACTTTGTTCATTTACGGGTAATCAATAAATTACAAATGAATATAACTGCCGGATATTTTATTTCATATCGTCAGTTAATTTTAAGAACCAACGAACTTTTATTTAATGTAAAACCCTTTTTGATGAAAGATCTTTTTGTTAATTTCATTGTCCTTCCTAGCTATATAGGTCTGAAATACATGTAAAAGTTCGATATTTAGTCGGAGCGCAAAGGGAGCCATGTACTTAACATACAGACAAATACACACATGTACCTTTATTCCGAGATTACTTCTTTATCTTAATCCTTGTTTCAAATAAGCTTGCCCCGTACGCCTTAACCCTCACGTGACCTAAGCACCTCTCATTGACTGCTGTCGTGGTACAAACTGTTGTACAGTAAAAATCAGTTTGTTGTTTAACATAATGATATATCTTAATATATTAAAAGGGAATTGTCATACTTATATTCTCATAGCCGTATGAAATAAATATATTACGCCACAGAGATAATTAATCTGGAATGCATGTTAATTGTTGAAGGAAATAAGGACGAGGATCCTTTGCTTCAAACCTGCCTCTTGGTATGACTGCGTTTATCGATATTGTTGACATACTTGTTTATATGGAATTTATCGGTGACTTTGCTTTGAACTGGATTTGTCATACATTCCACCGACTTCGGCACCGAAAGCACAGCCAATTAGAATAAAGCGGGACCATCTCACATGGTTTAGTAGTTATACTAAAATCATTGAGTCTGAAAAGGGCGTTAGAGGCTATATCCAATACATTTAGTATATACATTTAATTTATCATGAAAATATCTTACAATTACGGTATTTTAATTAAAATCGTTAAGGCCATTTTCAAAGTAATCTAAATTTTCACAAAATGTTCCATGTAAAGACTAGATTGAGATTGCAATCATGATGCATCTTTGGAATACGTTAACATTTATACCAAGTTTGGTATTTACCAGCGTTTTCATTTTTGTTAGGAAATAATAAAAAAGGTAAAGAAGTACCTGAGAAAGTTATTCTTCCCCTCTACAGTAGGATTTGCTAATAAAGTGACTCGTCAAAACTCCAGTATGACATTGCTTTTTTGAACACCTCGGTAAGTAAGTAAACTTGAAGTTGTGCTGTACAAGGCAAGAAGGGTATTATAACACTTAGTGTCATGTTAAATACACAATGTAGTTTTAAACTATACAAGCCAACACTGAATAACGTCACTTGCTGCTTCAAGGTTGTTTTAACCTTACACGCAAGACACTACAAAGTAACTTGACTTGCTCTTTGCAGGTTTGAATTATACAGAAGCCTATATTGAGCAATGCAGTTAACTGCTTCAAGATTGTATTAACAACACACATGCCACCACTGAAAAATTCTTTGCTCCTTTAAGGTTGCTTTAACTACTCACAAAAGCTACTACTGAGAAACCTCACTTGATGCTTCAAGATTGTTTTAACTATGCACGCATACCAGCCACCACTTGGAAAACGTACTTTCCTGCTTCAAGGTTGTTTTAATCATTCACACAAGCCGCCACTGAGAAATGTCACTTGCTGCTACAAAGTTGTTTTAACTATATACATACAAGCCACCACTGAGAAAAGTCACTTGATGCTACAAGGTTGTTTTAACCATACACATACAAGCCGCCACTGAGAAATGTCACTTGATGCTACAAGGTTGTTTTAACCATACACATACAAGCCGCCACTGAGAAATGTCACTTGATGCTACAAGGTTGTTTTAGCCATACACATACAAGCCGCCACTGAGAAATGTCACTTGCTGCTACAAGGTTGTTTTAACCATACACATACAAGCTGCCACTGAGAAATGTCACTTGTTGCTACAAGGTTGTTTTAACCATACACACAAGCCACCATTGAGAAACGTTATTTGATACTTCCTGGTTGTTTTGACCATACACACAAGCCACCACTGAGAAACGTTATTTGCTGCTACAAGGTTGTTTTAACCATACACACAAGCCACCATTGAGAAACGTTATTTGATACTTCCAGGTTGTTTTGACCATACACACAAGCAACCACTGAGAAACGTTGTTTGATACTTCCAGGTTGTTTTAACCATACACACAAGCAACCACTGAGAAACGTTATTTGATACTTCCAGGTTGTTTTAACCATACACACAAGCCACCATTGAGAAACGTTATTTGATACTTCCAGGTTGTTTTGACCATACACACAAGCAACCACTGAGAAACGTTATTTGATACTTCCAGGTTGTTTTAACCATACACACAAGCAACCACTGAGAAACGTTATTTGATACTTCCAGGTTGTTTTAACCATACACACAAGCAACCACTGAGAAATGTCACTTGCTGCTACAAGGTTGTTTTGACCATACACACAAGCCACCACTGAGAAACGTTATTTGCTGCTACAAGGTTGTTTTGACCATACACACAAGCCACCACTGAGAAATGTCACTTGCTGCTACAAGGTTGTTTTAACCATACACACAAGCCACCACTGAGAAATGCCACTTGCTGCTACAAGGTTGTTTTAACCATACACACAAGCCACCACTGAGAAATGTCACTTGCTGGTACAAGGTTGTTTTAACCATACACACAAGCAACCACTGCGAAATGTCACTTGCTGCTACAAGGTTGTTTTAACCATACACACAAGCAACCACTGAGTAACGTTATTTGATACTTTCAGGTTGTTTTAACCATACACATACAAGCCGCCACTGAGAAACGTTATTTGATACTTCCAGGTTGTTTTAACCATACACACAAGCCACCACTGAGAAACGTTACTTGATGCTTCCAGGTTATTTTAACCATACACACAAGCCACCACTGAGAAAGGTTATCTGATACTTCCAGGTTGTTGTAACCATACACACAAGCCACCACTGAGAAACGTTATTTGATACTTCCAGGTTGTTTTAACCATACACATACAAGCCACCACTGAGAAACGTTACTTGATGCTTCCAGGTCATTTTAACCATACACACAAGCCACCACTGAGAAACGTTATTTGATACTTCCTGGTTGTTTTAACCATACACACAAGCAGCCACTGAGAAACGTTATTTGATACTTCCAGGTTGTTTTAACCATACACACAAGCAGCCACTGAGAAACGTTATTTGATACTTCCAGGTTGTTTTAACCATACACACAAGCCCCCACTGAGAAACGTTATTTGATACTTCCAGGTTGTTTTAACCATACACACAAGCCACCACTGAGAAACGATACTTTACTTTTGAAATGTTTTAATCGGGTTCGAATTGAGAACCGTTTTCGTATTGGATATGCAAGTTGTTGGAGTATGATTCACCGGCATATTAGAACAGTTCTGAAGGAGCATGTATAAGCTACGCGTATCACTGCAAGTGAAACAATTCTGAAATTGAATTTGAAGGGAATATTGATTTCTCTACTATATATTTCCAGATATTTATTTATTTTCTCGAAAACAGATTTTCATTAAATGCCATGTATAGAAAATTCATGGCTCAATAAATGTATCTACAGTTTTAACACCGCAAAGTGAGATTGGTGGTGGACAACACGGCGCTGGGGCGGGTTTTCTTCGGGACTTCCGGTTTTCCCCACCATCTCATTCCACCGGTGCTCCATCTTAATCTCATAACCTGCGGTGCCGTTTGTAATAAAAGCGGGCGTTAAACACTACACATTTCTACAGTTTTAACTTTTGGGAATGACTTTTGTGAATTTTCAAAACCCTAAGAGATAATGTTATCATACAAAACGTGTAGATTTCTTAAATGATAAAATTTATGCCAAATAAAACATTTCGTTGCGTTATACATTTCCGAGATATTCTTTCTTGCTGGTATGTATTATGAAGTATTTATATATTTTTCTAGTGGGAAACCGCTATTCGTTTTCTCTCGTGGTGATGCAAAGACGACGTGCGTTTTAAATTACCGACAATAGTACCAACTTACTGTATTTTTTTATACCAACTTAACATCCGTGCCCGCCTCGATAGCGTAGATGCTAGCGTGTCTGCCTCACGTACAAGAGGTTCGAGCTCGAATCTCGGTCAGGGTGGATTACCTGGATAAGGTTTTTCCAGGGTGTTCCCTTATCCTGATCGACGAATACCGGGTAACTCTAAGCTTCATGGACCCTGGGCTCATTTGAGCATCATTTCACCCATTTCTTTCATCGTCCGATATGACTTAACGTTGGAGGAAGTAAATTAAAAAAAAAAATCAACATCCGTAAATATGCACAGGAAAGTTAATACACGAAGTAGATAAATTGATGTGGCTTTGTGAGATATTTGTGGAAGAATGAGTTGGGAATGTTAAGTGAATGCAACATGTCAGATCTTTTAATAAAATTTCACCATACATTTCTCTTAGTGTACCTACCACATCCGGTTTTATAGACGTAAAACAGAACATTTCAGTAATTGAACCAAGATCGTTCAGGAATTGGTGCCAACATCAAAATAACGGATTTTAACATGGTTCTGAAAAGCGTTTGTCAGAGACATATTTAAGGATTTGCCCCTTCCTTGACACGAATAATAATTAATTGAATTATATTCTTGGTAGCTTATTGTTTGTTGCAGAGCAGAGAATTAATATTTAAATTAAATTGTTGCCCACTGAACGTTTAGTTTGTTGCAGAACACAGAAGGCAGAAGAAAATATATTGTCCCCAATCGCATTGTTTCGTTGGAGCTGCGACAAGCCAGTGCCGACACGCGTTGTTAGGAAAGAGACAGATAGTGGCGCGTGAGCTGGGCGCTTGATAAGAGAGAGAAAGAGACAGAGAAGTGGAATTTCCCGCCGCCATCGCGATTGCTATCGAGAAATATACCGCATTCTAGAAAACTGACTGGAGGTATAAAAACTCCACAAAGTGTTAGAGCGGAGTCAGTTGCTAGTTGAGTTGAGTTGTGCATCTGTGTTATAATTGTGCATTTGAACTGTACCGCAGCTAATTCTTTCGTTTGTTTACGTGTGCCGGGAGTAACGAGACGACCTTAAAGACTGCGTTCGTGTATGTCTCGCAATTTTGCTGCCATGGTTGTACAAAGCGTCTTTTTACTGCAATATAAAGCGTTTTAAATTTCTGCAGATAAGACTTTTTATTCTACCAACCCACGAAGTCACAATATTCTGTGAGTGAACATAAACTAAATGTATGGCCTTGCATGCGAATGTATCATGAGCACGGGAGATTTATGAAGAAAGGCAACCACGACAGGCAGTTTCCTTGTTCACACCTGAGATAAACTGGCTCATTTGAGAGGAACGTAGCACTGAGGGAAGATAGAATTCTCCTTGATGTGGAGGTCAAACCCTGAGATGAACAACACCTATTGCAGTATGAGAAGGTGTTAGTCACATGACTATCTGGAGAATTTGCTCTGAAAGTCTTCTGTAATTTTATCATTTTAAGGGAATGTGAGGATTGAGTGTCGTGAACTTTGAGTCCACAACGAACAGTGACATGTTACAAAATTGTGTTATGTTTATGAATTTCTTAACAAGCACTTTGTTTACTGGTGTGGCTGCCTTTACTTGTAACGGTATCTTCATACTCATTACTGCGTGTTAAAAACTTCAGGGCAGACATCAACAGAGGTTCTATCTGAATGCTTGGGTTGGAGTCCTTCATGATCATCTTATTAGTCCTGTTTCTTTTTTCCTCCAGAACTGATTGCAGAGACATATCTGGATTTAGCCCCATGTGACTTTTTTCTATTCCCTAACTTGAAAAAAACGCCTTCGTAGGAGGCATTATCCATCATCAGAAGCAGTGGTGAAGGCTGCGGAGGCGATTTTGAAGGATCTCTCTAAAACTGGTTTCCAGCATGTCTTTGAAGACTGGCAGAAACACTGGGACAAGTGCATCACATTCAGGAGGGACTATTTTGAGAAGGACCATCAAAATTATGATGAGTAAGGATACGTTGTCAAAAAAATTGTGATCATTCTTTATTGAACAGCCCTGGTAATAATTTGAAATGATCACAAAACGGTTTAAATGAGAACAGTCAGTAGACTGCAACCTCAATACACGGTTACTATTTTTTGAATAATTTTATCTTTGTTATCTAAAATAAAAAAACTTTTTATAGGTATAGAAAAGTTTCAATGAAATAAAATAAAAAGTCACGTATTTAAATCTGGCTCAGACGGATGGCGTGTAAGTATGCTTAAAAATGACAGCCTCATATCAGGAGATCCACTGATACAAACATGAACTCCTGTGGGACGAAATTCCGGCACATCAGCGGTGCTGCTATATCCTGTAAACAGCTGACAATGTTGTTAACAAACAAAATATTATAGTTTATATATGGATGGAATGATCGCTGGCATGTGTTACTTAATTTCTTGAAGTCACTCACCCCCCCCCCCCCCAGGAATAAAAGATATCATGGAACGCGGACTTAGGAGGGAGTCACTTCGAATAATTTTTTGGAATCTCGTAACTACGCAATAAACCACTTTGAGACCTCAGTTTACTCTTCTGATCCCGGGAGGGCGTACCGAAATATGCGATTCCGAACTTACTAGGACAGTTGATTCTTTTTCACGTCAACCGACGCTTCACAGAAATGCGTGTGCCATAGTTACAAAGCCATAATATTGCAAAAAACCACACCTCTACAGACTATTTATATAACCAACTCAGCTGAATTGTTTTTCCATCATCCGACAATTCATTTCTCTTATTGTACGTACATAGGATCTACGTGTTATATAGACACAAGGCCAGAACATTCCAGACACTCTGCGAAAGCAAATAGCGGTTCGTTTTGAACAAATGTTTGTTGAAGTTTTTGCATTTGACTACTCTATAAATAACGGAAACAAGTCGTGTGTAAGTCGGTGTAACAGTAAAGAGAAATAAAACTGAGGCATTTAGCAGTTGCAGTTTCAAACTGGATGCTGCAACATTGCACTGCTAATGCCATCTTGATACAGTTTGCCTTGCAACAACTTGTTAGAGATGTAAATATTTAATGTCCGCTAATATTGCTATTTCTAGAACATAATAAAAACTGTTTCATAAGTACCGTAAAACTCCTTTTTTTAATTTCTGTAAAACATTCAAAGTTGGTAGAGCATATCTGGCATTCCGACCGAACATTTGATAGCAAAATTATGTGAACTGAAGTTTTGAAAAAGGTTCACATGAGTGTGTCTGTGAACAGCAAAAATACAAAACTAAAACTCGGCTGAATACCAAACTTGGTATTTACTTAAGTTCAGCATTTCTGAATAGCTCACCTCGGTAGCGTAGACGGTAGCGTGTCTGCCTTCGTTCAAGAAGTCCCGTGTTCGAATCTCGCTCAGGATTGGCTACCCGGACAAGGTTTCTTCCCTTATCCTTAAAGACGAATGTCGGGTAACTCTAAGCTCCATGGACCCCGGACTCATTTGAGCATCATTTCACCCATACCATTCACCGTCCGATATGACTTAACGTTGGAGGACGTAAAATTAAAAAAAAAAAAGAAAACTCCAAAGATGTCACGTGTAGATTTAAAAGGACTACTCTTTATATGGAAAAAAGTTTTAAAATGTTCATACTTACAAAATAGCTCTAACGGTTTTGAATCAAAACAATACGTTTAAAGGATTTTCCTGACAAATGAAACGTGTATTGTAATTTATCGAAGTTTTAAACTACCACTTCACTGATTTTTACTCTCACTTAACCTGGTTCATGTTCCCCACAGATTTCGTCGAGTTCACACCGCCACTTCAGTAATGTCAACTAGTTCATTGTTACTCTCACTTCACTCTATTCACTTCGTGACATAGCGGCGTAACAAATACGTCCGACGCAGCCTTTTCTTCCGGACGGTTCACTCTCTGAGGAGTCGAACACAAGACGTCTGCCATCCCGTGCAGCAACAACACAAGCTCTAAGTCGTCACAAACTCCTCTGCAAAACAATTGCACACGAAGGTGATTGTCTCTTCATTTGATGAAAATCTCTGTCCTCCAAGCACAATTTTCAGATGAGGGAACAAAAAGAAGTCGCTTGGGGCTAGATCTGGTGAGTCAAGCAGTTCAAACCGAAGTTCGTAAATTTTCGCCATTGCCGCCGTTGAGGTGTGAGGCGATGTATTGTCTTGGTGAAAAAGGATTTTCCTTTTCTGCCAATGTGGCCATTTTTCCTCAAGTTCTGCCTTCAGCTTGTCAAGTAATGATGCCTAGTATGCTCCTGTAATGATTTTTCCTTTCTGAAGATTATTAAAATAACTCCATGACTATCCCCCCCCCCAGCCGGAAAAAAAACAGTTTTTGCTTTATTCGGGGCCAGTTCCGCCTTTGCAGTCCACTTTTTGGGCTGCATTTTTGTTTCAGGCGTATAATGGTGTATCCAAGTTACATCTACAGTAATTAATCGTCGCCAAAACGGCACCCAATGCACGGACAGCTTTCTCATGTCTAAATGATTATTTAATATGTAACAAAAACGTTCTTTTGATATGTCCATAACCTCTACTATCTCTCTCACTTTAACTCGCCGGTTGTCTAGCACCATTTGGTGAACTTTGGCGATGTTTTCGTCAGTAGTTGCAGCTTTTGGACGCTCCGAACATTCATCTCCCAAGCTCTTACGGCCATGTTTAAATTCAGGTGCCCAAAATTTCACTGTGGTAAAAGATGGTACAGAGTCCCCATACACAGAATCCAACTCATCTTTGATTTGCGCAGGCGCAAATGACAGCTCGATTCTCGATTTTGTCCATTTTCATAAAAGCACTCACATCAAATCACTCAAACGACTGTTACATAACAACTGAGCATCTAACATGGCTGAAACTTTGGTGAGAACAACGAAACCCACTAACTTTTGTTTACGAGTGCCGCCATCTTCTCGTTGAGGTCGGAAACTTTTCACACCACCCTCGTATGTATGGGAATGAATTTTGCAATAGTATAGATACTTTCCTCAAATAGAACATTGTTATTTTTATTTTTTTCTTCTAGCCACGGAAATAGAATGGAATTTCAAAGACATCACACAAAGACTAGCTCTGTAAATATGTCACTATCACTTGAACTATTGTATTCCCAAATTCCTCTTCCATCTGTAAGGAAATATATAATAAAGGAATTTATCTCGATTGTCATGTAGAATATAGAAAAAGAAGCATATTTTTAAGAACAGTTTAAGGAATACAGAACCGTAACACGAGATTTTCTAAAATGAAAGGATAGAGCCAGACTGAAAAATTCAATGTCATAGCCGGGATTTGAAGCACGGATCTTCTGGTTTCCGTCCAGTCGCTCTAAACCATTGAGCTACTATGGCCAACGTGCCAACATGACATTAAATTCTCCAGCTGACTCGTGTTTTTTTCCGGTGAACCACTTAGAAGTTCGGCCGCGCCGTGGCTCAGTGGTTAGACCGCTTGGCTCTCACCAAGGCGGCCCTGGTTCGATCCCAAGCGACCGCAAAGTGTGATTTGTGATGGACAACACGGCGCTGGGGCGGGTTTTCTCCGGGATCTCCGGTTTCCCACGCCATCTAATTCCACCGGTGCTCCATCTTCATCTCATGTATCATCAGTGTCATCGCCTGCGGTGCCCTATGTAGTAAAAGCGGACGTTAAATACTAAATACACACACACACACACACACTTAGGAGTTCTCATAAACACATGAGACGAC
Organism: Mantis religiosa; assembly: GCA_030765055.1. Lineage (NCBI taxonomy): Eukaryota > Metazoa > Arthropoda > Insecta > Mantodea > Mantidae > Mantis > Mantis religiosa. The sequence continues at coordinate 339,345,119 of CM060948.1, forward strand.
TACCTTAATGGCGACTTACAATGTGTAAGTACTTCAAGGCCCGAGCTTTATAGTTAACCACTATTAGGTACAATTAATCATAGTAAGTCGCCATTAAGGTAGTTGACTCATGTTTATGAGAACTCCTGGTGGTTTGCCGGGAAAAACACGAGTCAGTTGGAGAATTTAATGTCATGTTGGCATGTTGGCTATAGTAGCTCAGTGATTTAGAGCGGCTGGACGGAACCCAGAAGATCCGTAGTTCAAATCTCGGCTATGGCATTGAATTTTTCAGTCTGGCTCTATCCTTTCATAGTGCGTCCTACACACGGCTAGTGTGAAAGAACAATTAGTTTCCATTTTCTAAAATGTTTCATTTGTTTATACAGGGAGGCTCAAAGCAAATCCAGAACTTCCTCCTACGTATTAACAGAGTAAATTTGGGTAGAGAACCGTCTCTTGTCATGAATTAGGAATAAAGAAAGGTGAAGTCAGGAACTTTGCGAATATATCAGCCAAACAGTTCACGCTTGAGTGAACACTTCATTAGCGACCTTCAGCAGTCACGTTTGTCATTGGTACACTGATGTCTCCATTAGGATATGTGTTCCCGCCATCTAGATCAACTTTTGTCAACTAAAACGTAGTTGGACAAAAACATTACAAATCATTTACTTCCATACCAGAATTATTCACTAGTAAGGTTATAAATAAAACGGAAATAAATAATTACATAAACAACTGACATGTTTCAGCTCAGTGTATCATGTAAGAAGCAAGATTTATAGTTTTACGATGTAATAAGAAGTCATTAGCCGGAAAATTCATATGTTGAGGACAAGTAATTAGGTGTGATCGAGCGAGATGGCTCAGGCGGTGTCATCTGTGACCCGCATTCGGGACGCCCGGGTTCGATTCCCGTGGCCGATCTACCTGACCCATTGTTTTTTCGGGGGTTTTCCCGGGTTCCTAGGTGAATGCTGGGTAGCTTAATTACATCCTCCGAATTTCCTGTCCCTCTCTTCTCTCATCTGGTGGTCTATTACAGGGTAGAAGTGTCGGCGGGTGTCCCGGAGGTGCATGGCTGGATGATATGCTCTGAGGAAAACTACTTCCTCCTCCAAAGGTCGGTTGCCGGTCTCCGCTCCTCTGCTGGAGCCATTTCGGGACCGCCAGCCAGCGACCTTTGGGGCTCGACTGCTGGGCTCGTCGTCCCGCTGAGAGGAAGCGTGTTCGTCACCCTGGCCTGTAGGGAGAAGTCTCTATCCAAGTAAACTGTAGGGATCCTGCCCTCTGTACTGTCATGGCTCCATGGGTTAGCCACCCTCCTTCGCCTCATTTTCCTAAAGTATAATGTTTGAACCATACCCTTACTGCATTTTTTTTTCAAAAAATAAACGATACTATATCATGTTTTACCTCTCTATGCAGTGAAGGTATTGCAACCCGCAAGGCACGTTTTGAAACTCTGTGGATCCGAAAGGTAGAAAGGTGTGTGTTCGTGAACAGCAAAACTCCAAAAGGAATATTCCATTAAATACCAGATTTATTGATAAGTTCAGCACTTTACAACAAAGCGACAAGGAGATTTAAAAAAAAAAGAAGTTCCCGATTGTTAAACTACCCTTTATATAGAACATTTTTAAAGTTTTCATTTTGACAAAAATGGTTTTAACGATTTTAATTAAAACGCTATATGTTTAAGCATTATTACAAATGGAATGTGTATCTGCAATTTTTTGCGACTTCCCTCCATTCTGAATGACTTCTGTATAACTGAGAAATCGAAGATCTTACTACCCAAAAAAATCGCTTTGGAGGACATAATTTTTGTCAAATAGTATTTTTGTAGCATTAACCGTATCCGAAGTGATGCGTTTTAGATCACGGCGTTCATTTATTAAACTTGAAGCTGGTGTGAAAATCTTAGTATATATGCCTCCGAGGTATTCTTTGTTCTTGGGGTAAATTTTCAAATTCTTGTAGTTCTTCAATTGCATATCTCTATTTTTTAAGCCTTAATGCCCTTCAATCGGTCAGCTCGTAACAGACGCTGACGAAATGAGTGAATTCATGCTCAAATGGGCTCGGGATTCATAGAGCTTAGAGTCTGATTCCCGACATTCGTCTTAGAGAAAACTCCGGAGAAGCCTTATCCAGATAACTGGCCCTAACCGAGATTCGAACTCGGAGCACACACCGCAGAGGAGCGAGCACTGGTAGTGCTGCGCTTTGGTTCGCTCTCTGTAGTGACCTGGCACTCCACTGGCCTGATGACACTGTCTATACACGTTAAGGACCCCTACGGTTGTAGTTTGACCTGAAATTTTAACCTTTCTCTCTGGGTCTGACGTACAATAAGGCAGTGATAGAAGGCCGCGCCGTGGTCGAGTACCTAGATAGCTCGACTCTCACCAAGGATTCTATCCCAGGTGACCGGAAAGTGAGATTTGTGGTGAACAACACGGTGCTGGGGCGGGTGATCCGGTGATCCCCGTCATCTCATTCCACCGATGCACCATCTTCATCTCATGTATCACCAGTCAACGCCTGCGGTGCCCTATTCAGTAAAAGCGGGCGTTAAACACTATACATTTCATTTCCAGTGATTGAATACAAATGTAGAAACTCAACTAGATAATATCGAAGACTAGTAGGCAAATTGGGACATGACCAACTTTCACGTCCAAAACGACACTTTCTTTAAGCGTACCTAACTTGAAATACAGTATATTGTGACTTTGTGGGTTCGTGAAATGAAAAGTCCAATTGCACCACTCAAAAGTGTTCTTTATTTCCACCGACTTACAGTTGAACACTTGCCAATTACACAGAATTACGTAATGCACACAATTACGATTCACCAGTTCGTCCGTTACAGCTCCACTTGCACTCGCAATTACGTAAACTCCTCCGACGCACGTACGCAGTCCGTCCCCTCACTGGGCGCTCCTCACAGCTGCTCACCAAGAACTGACTGTCCTCACTCATGCAGCCCTTTTTATAGGGATATCACTGTTTTCTAGAAGTCTCTGGTTTCAGTGAATCACCGCGAAGGTTCCAGATGGCAGTGGAAGGGGGAGAGAGGCGGCCAGCGACAAGTGACACTTCCCTAATCAACCCCTCAGTTAGTGACTGAGACAAATGAGTGGGTGTGGCCCGTATGCCTCTGGTCCCTTCTCAGCTGTCGTTGTTCTGGCTTTCCAATAATTGGGTGACAATATTGTATAAAAATTATAAACTTAGTTTGTCATCCAACAGATACTATGAAGATATAAATTTAATTAAGTATATTTTATGGCTTATGCTCAAAGGCAAGATTTTGTGGTGAGAATTATTTATAAAATTTGCATTAATAATTTCAATTGGTGTTTTTTATGAATATTGTAGCATAACTTCGCATTAATTTTGCGCAAACTTTCAGGAAGAATTAATGAGTAATGATATAGCTGAAATAAAAAGTAATAGGTAAATAGAGTAACACAACTGTTAAAACCCCGTTTTTCCAAATTAAAATATTTTATTTGAAATCATCAGGCAGTAGGTAACACGAATAACGCCAAATTGCAGCATACAACAATTTGCGATATTTTCGTTTCACAACTAAGTTATACGTAGAGAATAATCTGTCACTGTCAGCGTTTGACATCGGCAACCAAAGACTACCAACCAATTTTTCTAAGCAGACTAAAAGTAACAGAAATTTTCTCACGAGTCAGTTGGAGAATTTAATGTCATGTCGGCACGTTGTCCATAGTAGCTCAATGGTTTAGAGCGGCTGTACGGCAACCAGAAGATCCGTGATTCAGATCCCGGCTATGGGATTGAATTTTTCAGTCTGACTCAATTTTCCATACTTTAGCTTACACACGGCCAGTGTTAAAGAACAATTAATTTCCATTAATTTACTAATAGTGGTCCTAACTACAAAGCCAGGGCCTTAAAGTACTTACATGTTGTAAGCCGCCATTAAGGTAGTCGTCTCATGTGTTTATGAGAACTCCTAGTGGTTTACCGGGAAAAAACACGAGTTAGTTGGGGAACTTAATGTCATATCGGCACGTTGGCATAGTAGCTCAAGGGTTAGAGAGGCTGGACGGCAACCAGAAGATCCGTGGTTCAGATCCCGGCTATGGCATTGCATTTTTTAGTCTGACTCTATCTTTCACGGCCAGTGTGAAAAAACAATTAATTTACAGAAATGTTCTCACTTATCGCTAAAAAATATAGGTTTCTCGAAAAAGCAAAAATTCGCGAAAACTCGCGAAAATTCGCGAACTTATCGCTGAAGAAAAAACTCTTCCTCCACTTATGCTCTAACAGCCCCCTAATAATTCTTCAATACGTGACCATTTAAATGCCCAAGAACACGTGGCATTTTCCATGACTTGGATTTTTGATCCATCGATGAAGTTTGCTACACATATTGAGCACATACTCAGAGAAACCGATGTGACGTGTTACAAACGAATATTCTGTCTACTCCATGTTAATCGAGATAGACTGTAGCTACAGTGGAAATGCGAGAATACAGTAGACTTAAGGCAAATCCAATGTTTCACACAAGATATTTGAAATACCTTAACATCTCCTCATTGCACGGTTCTGTCAGTATTCTCAACTCCTTTTATCCCTAGCAATGAGAAAAGAAAGTGGATATTATGGAAAGCAAGTACTGCTTTCTCTGACCAAACCACCTTATTAAACGTAGTAGAAGCAATAGTATCTACAAATTGTTATATGCATACAAGTGAACAACACGACCCACTTTAACTATATTAAACAAAAATGAGGTAAAGTATATTCACTACATTTTAGTGCATAACCAGTATATGAACCTTATTAAAGGGTTTCTTTTGCTAGAGTCAGTGAAAGTGGTTTAATTTATATTTCCTGTTCCACTATATGTCACTTTTGACATATAACGTAATACCGGAGTCTTTGACTTTGGAAACCAGTTTCCTTGTCCACGGTTAATATAATATGTGCTAAATATTAATTATATAATTTTAGTTCCTCTGCTGCTTACATACAACAAGTAGAGCAAGAACTACATTTCATCCAAAAATTCAATGTATGTTTTGAAACTCACTGAATGCAAGCAAATGGGTTTTTAGAACTGTCCGTGAACAATATACCAAAAAAAAAAAAACAAAAAAAAAACGAGTATCGATTTAATACTAAACCTGGTATTTTAAGTTTAGCAATTTCGCAGCACGTGACATGACGTTTTACGAGGGCTGTTCAATAAAGAATAGTCAACTTTATTTTGACAACGTACCTTTACTCATCTTCATAATTTTGATGGTCCTTCTCAAAATAGTCTCCCCTGAATGCGATGCACTTGTCCCAGCGTTTCTGCCAGTCTTCCAAGACATGCTGGAAACCATTTTTTGAGAGATCCTTCAAAATCGCATCCGCAGCCTTCACCACTGTTTCTGATGATGGATAATGCCTTACACGAAGGCGTTTCTTCAAGTTAGGAATTAGAAAAATGTCACATGAGGCTAAATCCGGACTATAGGGAGGGTGAGGGATGCACTTCACATTGCTTTTTGCGAGATATTCAGCAACATTGTCAATTTGCGGCCGCGCAATATCGTGGTGCAGCATCCAGGCTGCTTCATGGAAATGTGGCACCCAATGAAGTGTTCAGTATTTCAGAAAGTGACGTTAAGGTAATTCGTGGATACTCTCTCACAATGGCAGCAGCAGTGTTGATGTTTTCTTCCGTAAGAGCAGTAACTGGAGCACCGGGTCCACCTTCCTTTGAAATTCATTTCTCCTATCTTTTCCATCTGTGCTGTAGGGAAGAACAGACTCTCCATAGGCCTCCTGTAACATTGTATAGGCCTCAACTGAAGATTTGTTGAGAGGAAAACAGAATTTCAAAGCCGCATATTGTTCCTCGCATGTTACCTCCATTGCAGCGGCAGGCGATACTGAACATATCTAAACTTGCCTGATTCTCACAGGCGGGAACCAGGAGTACCAACAATGAAACTACTACGGCGTGTGTGTTTGACCTTAAGCTAACAGAATATAATAAGATTGAATTTTAGTGCGAAAAATTATGACAGTAAAAAAAATTATGATCATTCTTTATTGAACAGCCCCCATTTCATCCAAAAATTCAATGTATATTTTGAAACTCACTGAATGCAAGAAAATGGATTTTCAGAGCTGTCCGTGAACAACATAACTAAAAAATGAGTATCGATTAAGTACCAAACCTGGTGTTTTAAGTTTAGCGATTTTGCAGGATGTGACATGATGATTTACCTATGTGGTCTGAAAAGTCTCCAACCAAATAAACATACAAGACATTTTTTCATATATATATATATAGTTTATTTTTGAACATACTCTCCTTGTAACCCTACAAACTTCTTCCAGGGATGCTCCCATCTCAGTATCCCATCCAAGTAGTACTCGACGTTTTTTTCTGCAAAATAATTGTTCACGAAGGTGACTACGTCTTCATTTCACGAAAATCTCTGTCCTCCGAGCGCAATTTTCAAATGAGGGAACAAAAAGAAATCGCTTGGGGCTAGATCTGGCGAGTCAAGCAGTTCAAACCGTAATTCGTTGGTTTTCGCCATTGCAACCGCTGAGGTGTGAGACGGTGCGTTGTCTTGGTGAAGCAGGATTTTCGTTGTCTGCAAATGTGGCAGTTTTTCCGCAAGTTCTGCCTTCAGCTGGTCAAGTAATGATGCGTAATGTGCTCCTGTAATGTTTTTTTTTTGAAGATAGTTAAAATAACTCCATGACTATCCTCCCAAAAAAAAGCAGTCGCCATCACTTTCCAAGCCGAAAAAAACAGTTTTTTTTTTGTAGCCATTTCCCCCGTTGCCAAAACTTCGCCAAGAAAACGTTGGAAATTTTCATTCGAACACGTTTTTGGTCTAACGTGAGCAAACGCGGCACCCATCGCGCGGACAGTTTTCTCATGTCTAAATGTTGATTTAATATGTGACAAATGCATTCTTTTGATATGTTCAGCCTTTGCTATCACTGTCACTTCAATTCGGCGTTCACCTAGCACCATTTGGTGAACTTTGGAGATGTTTTCGTCGGTTAGTTTCAGTTTTTGGACGTCCCGAACATTCATCGTCTGCTAAGCTCTTAGGACCATGTTTAAATTCAGCTGCCCGAAATTTCACTGTGGTTAATGATGGTGCAGAGTCCCAATACACAGAATGCAACTCATCTTGCATTTGCGTAGGGGCATTGCCTTTCAAAAACAAATATTTAATGACAGCTTGGTACTCGATTTTGTCCATTTTCATAAAAGCACTTATATCGACTCACTAAAACGACTGTTACGTAAGAACTGAGCGTCCAAAATCTCTGAAACTTTAGTGAGTAACTGTTAACAAATGAGCCTTGAAATTCGCTAGCTTTTATTTGCTAGTGCTGCCATCTTCATGTTGAGGTCGGAAACTTTTCAGACCACCCTCGTGAAAACCTCATCCATTAAGCTATTCCTTACATGGCAAATTTTATTTCAATTCCCATATGTTTATATTTCATGAAAATGAAATTTTCAGGAATTTTCTAGAAACAGTCTAACAAGCAAACTATCATTATCCACATACCAGTATTCGCTTGCGTATGCTGAATATAGCTGGAAATACACGACAATCAGTTTACAGTACGTAGGAGGATATAGGCATAATAACACAGCATTTACGGAAGAGATTGTCTACCCCTGACAGGTAGTGCGGCCTACACATAGGGCATACATAAGCGCGCCGGCACAGAGCTGACGAGGGATGTCCAGCAACTACCTGCAAGTGGTCGCATGCGGCTCTTTTCAGGTTTCAGTTTTGGGCATTGCGGTTCTACTCCACGGCAGATTTTTGGTACACAGTTCCACATAGAGTAGAGGTGATACCATCAAACCCTCAAGTGTCAGTTCCTCTTCGTTCTATATAATTTTGACATAGCTGGTATAGGGTAAGACATAACACAAAATGTTATGATAAAAAATGTGTATATTATTAAGGCAAACAATTTATGCCAAATATAATTTTTGGGGTAATTATTAACTTCTAGGAGTTCGCCTGGTTTTGTTTTGAATTTCCCCCTTTGCTGTTTTACATAGGAAATCATTATCTTTCTGTTCTTTCTTTGTTTCTCCCTCTTAGCCATACAAACTGAACAGGTTTCAAGTCATCACATAACGACTGCCTCTTAAATGCTTTGACTGTCACTTAAGCCCATTATATTCCGATTATTCGTTTTGTGTATACAAAGAAACTTGTATTATAAACCTTTTATATTGTCGCGAATCCATTGTTGCGACGAGGCGGCGCGGCGAGGTATTCAAAGAGACGGACAGTGCAGTGGGGAGATAAAAGCTCGCCGAAACTGTGGGGGTGAAGGAGACGGATTTCTAGAGAGTTCGTCTTTCTTCTAGTGTCATCTTGATTGTTTGGGAACATTCCGGATAGTGAGTAATCTATAAAAAGGGAGCCGCCACCTGCCACATTCAGTCGGCAATTGGACGTGTGCGCGTGAAGATCCGATACGACAGGCAAGCCAACAGCCAAGGGTTCCAGCAAGGTGACCTTGTACCGCCCTACCCGGACCAAGGGACGCTGCCCGAAACTTCAACAACCGTGGCAAGGACCGTACCGCGTGGTGAAGAGGATTAACGACGTGGTCTACCGCATCCAGAAGGTGTCCCGAAGAAAGAGTTGGTGGTACACCGGGATCGTCTGGCCCGTTACGATAGTGCTGTTCGGGACGACCAGCCTTTAGGAGGGAGCAGTGTCGCGAATGCATTGTTGCAACGAGGCGGCGCGGCGAGGCATTCAAAGAGACGGACAGTGGAGTGCTGAGATAAAAGCTCGCCGAAACGGTGGGGGGAGCAGACGTATTTCTAGAGAGTTCGTTTTCTAAGTGAAATAGGATGAAGTAGATGGAAAAATAAACCTTTTGTAATAGCTTGATGAATAATAGATATTGCACTGTGGTCCAGCATTGGAAGGTGCTACTATCTGTGCTTTAGTTTCAGTAGGCAAAACTTGTTGCAACGAGCGAAATAACCAGGACATCCTTCTAAATAAACAGTATTTTTACCGTGTAGAACAGCACTCAGTTAATTGGAATATTATTTCAATATTACCATTAATTGTTGCTTTTGTTTAGGTTTGTTGTGTACATCCAAGCCTGGTCGATTCCTGCGTCATCAGACACGTTACCTATAATTTTCCCCATGGAGAAGTAAATTCCAAATCAAGTTTCTTATATTATAACCTTCACAAACTGAAAATATGGAGACAGACTTAGTTATAAACAAGTTGTCATAACGCCAAGCATTTGTGACTAACCTTCAACAACGTTTCAGTTTTTATTCCCCGCTTTGGCGCTTATAGTACTCTAATTAAAATTCCTATAATTATAGTCCACTTTACATAACTATCGTGTAAAAATAATATGCACTATTAGCGAGGTGACTGGATTACAAAAACTGACTTCGTCTTGCCTTTATACACTTTTTCTCGTTCTTGTATTGCAATATATTATTAATAAGGTATTTCTGTATATAACTATACTGTTAAAATATGCATTAGAGTATTTACAAAGGCTTTCATTAAATGAGTAATTATTCCAGAAATTTCTTCTTAAAACACTTGGAGCAGATATGCATTCTGATAAGTGTAATACACTTACTTATCATTCAATAAATTACTCACTGAAATGAGCTGGAGCACCATCGTGTGGGAACCGCATATATTGGATAACGTATATGATGACGTACATAATTAGTCATATACTGCAACTCATTTCTGATAATTTAAATACGTCTCTGTATTAAGGTAAGTAGGGAAGGAATAGAAACAAGTGAGGTTACATCTTAAAATGTTTAATGGACATAATTGTTAATGTCAGTCCTGTCGTACTTCATGCGGGTTTTATAGACCCAGTTTTTAGTATGAAGATCGTGAGTAAACAAGGTACGTGTTACGATTTTCATAAACATAAGAGAATTCTGTAACATGTGATGTCAGAATGTTCTTGTTGACTCAAAGTCTGCTACATTTAATCCTTGTACCCGTTGAAGATGATACGGATAAGGAAGGATTTCATGTCATTCTCCAGATAGCCATGTGACTTACTGCAGTATGTCTTATAGTGCTATCTGATGGATTTGTGTCCACGTCATAATCAATGATTCGTACATAGGTGGTCTAAAAAGTTTCCGACCTAATAAAGATAAGACTTTTTTTAGAATTTTTATTTATATATTTCAACATAGTCTCGTTATAACTTTACAAACTTCAAACTTCTTCCAGCGATGCTCCCGTCTCTGCAAGCCGTCCAAATAGTACTCGGCGTTTTTCTCTGCAAAATAATTGTTACCCCTTCATTTGACGAAAATCTCTGTCCTCCGAGCGCAATTTTCAGATGAGGGAACCAAAACCAGTCACTTGGTGCTATCTAATGGGCCAAGCAGTTCAAACCGTAATTCGTGGATTTTCGCTATTGCGACCGCTGAGGTATGAGACGGTGCGTTGTCTTGGTGAAACAGGGTCCTCTTTTTCTGCAAATGTTGCCGTTTTTCCGCAACTTCTGTCTTCAGGTTGTTGATGCGTAGTATGCTCCTGTAATGGTTTTTCCCTTTTGGAGATAGTGTATTAAAATAACTCCATAACTGTCCAAAAAAAACTGTTGCATCACTTTACCAGCCGAAAAAAAATCAGTTTTTGCTTGTTTTGGAGCCGGTTCCCCCTTTTCAGTCTACTGTTTGGACTGTATTTTTGTTTCGGGCGTATAATGGTGTATCCAAGTTTCATTTACAGTAATTAATCGGCGCCAAAACTCGGATTTATTGCGCCTAAACTGCGCCAACAGAGCGTTGGAAATGTTCATTCAAACACGTTTTTCGTCTAACGTGAGCAAACAGGGCATCCAACACGCGGACAGCATTCTCATGTCTAAATGTTGATTTAATATGTGACAAACATGTTCTTTTGACATGTTCATAGCCTCCGCTATCTCTCACTTTAATTCGGCGGTCGTCTAGCACCATTTGGTAAACTTTGGCGATGTTTTCTTCGGTAGTTGCAGTTTTTGGACGTACTGAACGTTCATCGCCTCCTAAGCTCTTACGGCCACGTTTAAATTCAGCTGCCCAAAATTTCACTGTTGTAAATGGTGATGCAGAGTCGCCATACACAAAATCCAACTCATCTTTGATTTGTGTAGGCGTATTGCCTTTCAAAAACAAATATTTAATGACAACTCGAAATTCGATTTTGTCCTTTTTCATAAAAAAACACTCACATCAGCTCACTCAAACGACTGTTACATTACAACTGAGTGTCCAAAATGGCTGAAACTTTGGCGAGTAACTGTCAACAGATGAACAACGAAATTCACTAGCTTTTATTTAAGAATGTTGCCTTGTTCATGTTGAGGTCGGAAACTTTTCAGACCACCCTCCTACATTTCTTAATCTATCAACATCCAAAACGCTTCTCTCAAATGAGGCACTCTCTCTCTCTCTCTCTCTCTCTCTCTCTCTCTCTCTCTCTCTCTCTCTCTCTCTCTCTCTCTCTCTCTCTCTCTCTCTCTCTCTCTCTCTCTCTCTCTCTCTCTCTCTCTCTCAAGCGTTGGTGAATTTGTGAAAATGTTTAGTGAGCGTGGTAACTGCCTCTCGGTGTGTCTTTCTTCATAAATCCCACGTGCTTGTGATGCATTCACATCTACAAACCCATACATTTACTGCATATTCACTTACAGCACTTTTTTGTATGCCTTGTGTGCTCTACGACAAAGGATCAAACATTTAGCGAACAACTTAATTACATTTATTATTATTGGTATCGACGAAGGAATATGCCCTTTAGTAACTCTCTAGCAAATGTTTATTAGACCTATGTTCATATGAAAGCTTTTTAGCGTTTCGATGTTGCAAGAACTTCCCCAATCTGTATGTATGTCTTGGTGTTAATTCACTGTTTTGTTCCAAGAAACTCAAAGCATCGTAAAATCAAAGGGTTTTGTCATTATCATTATCATCATCGTCATCATCATCTTCCTTCATGCTTTACGCAAGGGGAAGACAGCTAGTGACGATGTGACGTTAGCTCTCTCAGCTCTAACCGCCAAATATGCTCCCGAATGAAAGGCAGTTAGCGTGTGACGTCACCGCGCTGATTTCTGCTGCCCAAGAGGAAGGATACAGTCTGGCGTGTTGGGGTTCCGACAGCGTAGGAAAGACAGGAAATATATCGGGTATTAATAATATGTACAACTTATATCTTGGGTGTTGTATTATTAATGCTGACTGTGCTATGAGATAATATATTAAACTTAAAGTCGTAGTTTATCTGAAGGTCAGGCATATTATAAAGTAAATAAAATAAACCATAAAGTAATTTTCTCTACAACTTAGAGGAAACCCATTCAGAACAAAATTAGGTAGACATTTTCTCACCCTTTCTGTTGCGTTTTTCTTTAACTAGTTTACCAATGTCAGAACGTAATTTCTGGGGAATTTTTAATCGAAGGCTGCATGTTAAATTGTGATCCGACTAGGTACTTCGGGGTTTGGACTTCGCTAATTTCATAACAGAAAAAAAAAAAAATTGTTCGCAGACACATGTCGAGCCAAACATACACAACATCCATGCGGCAAGTGAATATAACCTCGGAAATCTGGTTTGGGGAACATTCTTGTAAAAATCAGCAAAGTCTTTCTTGTGTGTATATTTGTCCTTCAATATTTGGTCTCATTAAAAATTTAACAGTTCCATTTGGTACGTGGCAGCTACATTGTTGTCATCGAGTATGCTACACCTGACTGAACCCTCAGATTCTATATTCACAGTGCCATTTATGTAGGCAACTTGGTACTACACGGCTCTTGTCTGTCGTCACGTGCACGCTCCCAGCTGAAATACGTCACAACTCTCGAAGTTTTCTTTCTCTGCTTTAGCCGTTACTGCTTGTTGCAGTCTACATAGTTTATTTTACTGGTTCCACCGTTTTCTTGGTCTTCCCATGCTCCTCTTTCCTACTGCTCTATAGTTCATAAAACAGCGTGGTAATCTTTCTTACTCCATTTTTGTAAATGGTTTACCCATTTACTTCTATATTCGTGTACTCTGTCATTCAGGTCGAATATCTCTAACTCTTCTCGTATACCTTCATTTCGTTCGTCGTCGATTTTTCTATATTCCGCAATGCTTCGTTTCATTTGCCTGAAGTTTTCTCTTATCTTCCTCAGCTATGACCCATACTTCGCTGCCATATAGTATTTTACGTACATACATTACTTTGTACAATTTTTGAATTGTATCTTTGCTTGCTTTATTTTTTAGACTTCCTTTTATTGTTCCACTTATATAGTTGAATGTTTCTGACTTTTTAAATTATGTCTGTCTCTTTTATATGAGATGTAATAACCCAAGTATTTGAACTCATCTATCTGTTCCATATTATTTTGTATTCATATTTTGGGTGTAATACCCTCTTTGCCTCTAAAAGCCATCAAATTACTTGTATTTGGAGATATAGTCGCATTAAACTCCTTTAAAATTTTGTCTATAGGTTGTTTTCTGAGTTAGAGATAATAACCTGGTCATCTGCGAATGTAAGAGATATTACAAAGTTCTTTGCGTTAAGATTTGTGGTATATATTCCTGTCCTAGTAATCCATTGTCTCATAATTTCTTCCGTATTTTCGCGAGTTATTACTGCGATAGCGCAGCCGGCGCGCACATAGTACAGCGCGGAGATAAAAGGCTTGCTGAAACGGATTAAGTTAGATGACTGGAAGGTTCATGTTTCGTCTAGTGTCGTCTTGATTGTTAGAACAACTGTCTAGAAATATGAGTGGAGGTATATAAGGAAGCCGCGACTCGCCAGTAAACAGTCGTAATCCGAAATGATAATCGTGTGCGTGCAGCTGTGACTTGAAAGTGAACTCTTTATTTGTGTGGCAGTCGACCTTGAAGATTGTATTTGTGTATGTTACGTAATTCTGCTGCTGTAAGAGGTGTACAAAGTGTATGTCTACCAATAAGGAGCCGTTTAAATTTCTGCAAACTTGAATTTTAATTCTACGAATCCACAAAGCAAAAATATAAATGTTTTTCTTCTCGGGCAGCAATCCAGGCGAAAAGACGATTAGGTATCCACGTTTCGGGAGTGTGCATCGCTCCCAGCATCAGGATATTCATAAAATGTTATAACCACAAGTGAAATACTGGATATAACACAAATATAAACAACGACAAAACACTATCAAAATTCGCATTACTGAACAAAAGACTGTTTTCAGTAAATTAAATGCCATGTCAGGAGATGGCGTGAGTATAGAAAATTAATTGGGTCAAAAAAAACGTAACTACTTAACTGAATGTTCAAGTTGTATTGATCTGTGCATCTTAAATCGACGGATTTCCATTTTTAAGGCCGGTCTCCAAGAGTAGCTGAACTGAATTCCAGCATCACAATTACGCGTGCTCCTCACGGAAGAAATCGCCAAAGCCTCCTTAATTCTCCGCTCCCAGTAACTGTTGCATTTTGCCAAGATGGTCGTATCCCGAAAATTGGCTCTATGGTCGTTATCAAAACAATGCCCAGACTTCTCAGGTTTAAACGAATTAATTAATAATTTAACGAATGCTTTGTTCATGTTCGATTATTCTAGTAGCGATGGTCCTTCCGGTTTGTCCTATATACGGTGTCCCAAATGTATGGTTCATAATATTCACAATATATGGTTTCATTTGTGGTTATAACATTTTATAAATATCCTGATGATGGGAGAGATGCACACTCCCGAAACGTCGATACCTATTCGTCTTTTCACCTGGCTTGCTGCCCCAGAAGAAAGTAAGCATATTCGTCGCTAGGAAAGCTTCAGGTCTTATTATATTGCTATTTTGTGGTGTTGTGCCCCATGTATTTGTATGCTTGTGTTCTTATAGATATTTTTAATAGTTTCTATTAGGTGGAGTTGAAGGGTTTTACGTTTTTGATAATGCAGTAATTGAGTAAGTGTTTGTTATCCCAATTCTTCGTCCACTGTTACCGTCTCGCCAATGGCTCAGAGTTTCTGTTCAACGCTTTCTATTCGCTCAATGACCAACACTAATAGTTAAATAATTTTTAATTGGTGTGCAACCATTTAACACTTGTTATAGCGGTACACATTTATTGTGTAGGGGTGAGAGTTAACTGTGTTGGGGCAAAACAAGTCAACAGCGTCAAATTCATATTCTCTCGTATTTTTGTCTGCTTTCTTTCCTTAAAACAGAGTTTTGCTGTAAATGAAATGAATATATATACCTATTTGCAACACACTGAGTATTTAGCCTTTGTTATGGAAGGCTACAAACACACGCACTGTTTAGACGAAGCCGAGGTTTTGTGGAAACCTCAGAAATGTTGCGGTGAACAACTGAAGCGGGATGTTCGCATTTCTTTAATCACGGAGGCGGATCAAAAACACAGATTCCATCCAAATTGAAATAGAATTTCCTAACAGCAAAATGTTTTGCTTCGGTTATTAGCATTAAGACGTTATTCTAAATTACTACTTCAGATGAATTAAGATTACTTTCTTGATTATGAACTTTGGGTAACACGTAAAACAGTCAGCTTTTTCAAACTGTTCATAGAATTTGTCTTTGTTTACGATTATGGCATACGCAACTATTGCCTGTAATTTTAAAACTTGATGTTCTCATACTTTTGTATTCGATATTCTTTTGTCCCAAATGAATAAACATGGGCAGAAGCAATACAAAATAGCAGTTACCGAAGTTCCAGAAGACATATTGCCAACGGTTGTCACATTCGAGAGATATCATTGGTATCCCTTATCAGAAATTACACAATTACCACAGCTCGTTACGCACTGCATACTGTCGCCGATCGCATTGTTGCGACGGGCGCGGCCGGCGCGCGTAAAAAGACAGATAGATGACTGGAAGGTTCGCTTTCTTGATTATTACACAACGTTCTACTAATTTTTAGCATAAACGAGTGGAGATATAAAAGAAGCCGCGGCTCGCCAGTGGGTACAGTCGTAATTGGACTCAAGGGCAAAATTATTGTTAACTATCACATGGGAGGGGTGCAAATTCCACAGGTGGACAGCTGCAAATACTTGGGAGTGTACCTGGCAAGTAATGCTGGATGGGACGGACAAGTAAATTCCACATCTAGGAATGCGTGGAAGGCATTACATTTCGTAATGAGAATATTGAAAAAGGGGAGCGCTAGGTCCAGGGAAATTGCCTACAAGGCCTTAGTGCGGCCGGTTATGGAATATGGAGTAGCATGCTGGGACCCGTATAGAGCTAACCAAATCGATCCATTAGAAAAAGTACAGAAGAGGGCAATAAAATTCATAAAAAGAGGCAAGTATTTTGGGCCTATAAAAGGAGATGAGACTAAATGGGAGGAATTAAGAATTAGGCGTAAAAAACATAGGTTGGTAGCATTATTCAAAGCTAATGCTGGTGAAAAGGCATGGGTGGACGTTAGTGTAAGGTTAGATAATCCGGATTATTATGGACGAAACGATCATAGGTATAAAATTAAGGGTAGAAGATACAGAACCGACGTGGGAAAATTTTCTTTTGTTAATAGAACCATTGAAGAATGGAATGAATTGCCTGTAGCAGTCTTTCAGGGCTGTCCCCTGTCGATGAAGAAATTTAGAAAAAATCTAGATGGTTTATAGTTTAACTTTTGAATTATAATGGTATATAATATGTAAATAGAGAAGTAATTAGATATGTTTTAAGTGACTAAAGTAAAATAATATCATGTTTGTATTGTTTACTGTGTTATTGTTGTAAATCTAGTATTTGTAATTTGATCTGTATTCTTAACTCTGCCACCGGGTAGTACCCAATTGCAGTCAATACATACATACATACATACATACATACATACATACATACATACATACATACATACATACATACATACATACATACATACATACATACATACATACATACATACATACATACATACATACATACATACATACATACATACATACATACATACATACATACATACATACATACATACATACATACATACATACATACATACATACATACATACATACATACATACATACATACATACATACATACATACATACATACATACATACATACATACATACATACATACATACATACATACATACATACATACATACATACATACATACATACATACATACATACATACATACATACATACATACATACATACATACATACATACATACATACATACATACATACATACATACATACATACATACATACATACATACATACATACATACATACATACATACATACATACATACATACATACATACATACATACATACATACATACATACATACATACATACATACATACATACATACATACATACATACATACATACATACATACATACATACATACATACATACATACATACATACATACATACATACATACATACATACATACATACATACATACATACATACATACATACATACATACATACATACATACATACATACATACATACATACATACATACATACATACATACATACATACATACATACATACATACATACATACATACATACATACATACATACATACATACATACATACATACATACATACATACATACATACATACATACATACATACATACATACATACATACATACATACATACATACATACATACATACATACATACATACATACATACATACATACATACATACATACATACATACATACATACATACATACATACATACATACATAATTGTGAGCGTGCAGTAGTGATTTGAAAGTGCACTCTTTTGTTTGTCTACGTGTGGTGAAGCCACGAGAGACTGTGTTGGTATATGTTACGTCATTCTGCTGCTCAAGGCTCTACAAAACGTTCTTTCTACGGAAATAAAGAGCAGCTTGGATATCTGCAAACTTGACTTTTAATTTTGCGAACCCACAAAGTCATAATATTTAACTTTTCCGCAAGAGTTCGTAAGTAGCTAACACATCATGTGGCCCAAAAAAGCCTATTAATTACACGGGTCTACAAAAACAAAACAAAACCTTTTTTTCAGGTACAGAGAGACAACATGGTGGACCTAACTAATTTATACTTGCTGATTCTGAATATTAAGTTAGATTTTCGCCATGACCATCCAATGTTTTGTTAATGAGGGTTTTATATTCCTATATCTAAAACTAGAGACTGGGGTGGTCTCACTATATTTATACAATATATAACACATTTAATTCCATAAAACTATCTTACTCTAGTGTCCTGGGCCTGATGAACATTTTTACAAGAAATATTTTTGGTTGGAGGGTTCGGTCATTTTGATGACAGCTTCCTTATATGGGACATATATCTCTCACGCTTAAAAAATAACAGTAGTCACTTAACATTGGCTCCATCTATCTACCTTTATAGCGGGTTTCCATTCACAAAATATCCTGATGGAACCTTTCTCCGTGTTCATCACTAACTGCTCCAAAAGTGCTAGGGAAGAACTCTAAATGAGAATGAACGAAGTGCATTTTTAGTGACATTCTGTAACCAAGATTTTTATACTTGTCTTAAAGAGTTGCCATTAGTATGTCGCTGTTTTCTGCTCTTGTATTTCCTAGGAAACCTTCAACAACATCCTTAAAAGAACGCCAGGCTGTAAGTTCTGACTTAATTTTTCACCGAAGTTCTTATTGTTCATTAAGTTGCTAATTTGTGGCTTAATAAAAATCTCCTTTTACATGTTACATTTAAAAAGTAGTTCCCAATAAAGCTAAGAACAAAAGAGATGACTGCACTAACTTTTATCACACTCCTTTCAAACACAAAGCACTTTAAAATTATATAATAAATTCAACTATGTTATATATATATACTGTAGAGTACAACTTATAATACTGACGTGATGGACACTTTCTAATTTCAAATTTTATGTCACATTACAATATAGAATTATGTATTATATCTACTTTTTCTATACCAAAATCTTATCCACCTTGCTATACACAACTGATATTATCTGTATATTTTGTGATAATAAACAACAATACACGTTTGGACGTTATTGTTTTCTTTCTCTACCGACATCGCCCTCCAAATGTCCTTAAAAGTCCTGTCGAAGGGTGTGATGTATGTAGATATTTTGGAGTGGTAGTTATGAAGTAGATGAAACTTACTTTGATAGAGTTCTACCTCTATAATACGTTACCTTGAAGCCTTACAGTCTCATGTTTTGTGATCGATAATTGTCAGATCGTATACCCTAAAGACCACACACGGGTTATACATACATATATAGCTGTCACCGCAAGCTTAGCATTTTAAAGACCCACGATAGTTTACGATTATTATTACAGAAAATTATTTTAGAGAGTAAAGTTATTTGAAAAGATAGAATCAGACTGAAAAATTCAAGGCCATAGCTGGGCTTCGAACCACGGATGTCCTCGTGTCTATCCGGTTGCTCTAACCACTTAATTACCATGGCAACATGCCAGCGCAACATTAGATTCTCCAAACACCTCCCTCAGTCTGTAATACTTCCAGTGTGACTACCTCTACACGCCAGGACGGGTTCAAACCCAGGAGGAGGCTGATAGATTTTACTGAGCGTAAAAATTCTTAGTGGGTCTTTCTTCCGAATGGAAGTAGTCCTGAATTTATGGCACCTAAATGAATCTCAAGCCTGAAAAAGAGGCCTGTGAGCAAAATTAAGCGACCTTTCACGCCCAGTATAGAATGAGAGGCTGAGAACGACAGCAGTAAAAGTGTCGATAAATTTAAAACTGATACCAGATATTGGAATGATTCTGAATATTCACAGCTCCTTGACAGGCCTCTGACCCGCGGCACCCAATTATACGGTCGCCATATGAGTAGGGTGAAATAAAAATACTAACTTTTTTGTAGCATCAACCGTTTCCGAGATATCCAATATTATTGGTAAGTATTTTTCTCTATTTTTACTTTTCCACTACGTACTTATAGTAGCAAGAGGAGGTACCCCATTCCACTCAATAGCTCGATGCCGAGATGTTACTAGAAATACACTTTTGACGCCCCCGGAATTCAAAAAGCAACAAAAGAAGGAATTTTTAGAAAAATATCCTTGTGAACAACGTAACTCAAAAAAGAGGGGTCCGCTTTATGCATTTTCCAAGAACGCAGCATGAAGGCCTTTTAAAAAACCTCCCAGCACCAACTCCCCTTACATGGAATTCTTTTTGAAAACTTTAAACTTTTATTTTCTAAAAAATGTATTTAAAGATTTTAGGTAAAACACCGCATGTTTAAGATACTTTTCTTACAGAGCTCGTAATTTATTTTTTAAGTTATGTCCTCCAACGTTAAGTCATATCGGATGATGAAGGAAATAATGTTCAAATGAGTCCAGGTTACATAGAGCTTAGAGTTTTCAGACATTCATCTTTCAGTATAAAAGAAAACCTCCAACGTTAAATCATACCGGACGATGAATGAAATGTTGTTCAAATGTGTACAGGCTACATAGAGCTTAGAGTTACCAGACATTCATCTTTCAGGATAAGGTAAAACCTCCAACGCTAAGTCATACCGGAGGATGAATGAAATATCAAAATGAGTACAGGGTACATAGAGCTTAGAGTTACCAGACATTCATCTTTCAGGATAAGGTAAAACCTCCAACGTTAAGTCATACCGGAGGATGAATGAAATATCAAAATGAGTACAGGGTACATAGAGCTTAGAGTTACCAGACATTCATCTTTCAGGATAAGGTAAAACCTCCAACGTTAAGTCATACCGGAGGATGAATGAAATATCAAAATGAGTACTGGGTACATAGAGCTTAGAGTTACCAGACATTCATCTTTCAGGATAAGGTAAAACCTCCAACGTTAAGTCATATCGGAGGATGAATGAAATATCAAAATGAGTACTGGGTACATAGGGGTTAAAGTTATCAGACATTTATCTTTCTGGATAAGGGAAAACCCTGGAAAGAACCTTATCCAGATAACTCACCCTGACGGAGACTCAAACTCGGAACCTCTTGAACGTGAGGCAGACACGCTACCATATAAGCTACGGAGACCGACGTAAAGTTAAGAACACAATTTCTGTCAAATACACTTGTTAGTGGGCAATCGTTTTAGAGATATTTCTTATTACTGACATAAATTTTCAAATATTGGTACTTTTTTCAAACAAGAAATCTTAATAATCCTTTTTATGTGTCGGAAATGGATTGCCAAAGGCTGTTCTTAGCTACTAGCTCTTAACATTCCTAACACGAAGAAGATAAAATAATAAATGTCTGTAAAACTTGTTTATAGATGATTGCGTAGAGACAATGATGTGGGCCCAACATATTTGGAAGATACGTATCTCCGGGTTACACAGTTTAAGTTTCTCAATCATTTCTTTTATTGAGATGAGCCAATTATGTACGATACAGCAGCAATCTGTTTATACCGCGAGAGCTCGATAAGCGGCTTTGACTGAATTTAACATAGAAAAAGTAACATAACGTTCAAAACATCGGCGTGTAAACTGACTGTCAAACGACAACGGTAAATGGCCTCTTTGGGCAAAACGGTTCTGTGGTGAACCAAAATACCGGTTCCAAAGAAGAGTACTGCAGATTACAAAAAGGTGTGGCGTTAATTCCGAACATAATTACAATAAATTATGTGCATTAAAAACCTCTACTACGTTTTTACACTAAGTATCGCATTGCACCTAAAATTTAATATCGAGGTTTCACTGTAAATAGGCATTCTGATGCTCCTTGAATCCAAAAATAGACGATTTTTAGAAGAAAAAAAGTTGTATATGTGAGCTGCATAATGTAAAAGTGGGGCTAAAGCACAGGGGAAGGACCTTTTCAAAATGAAAGCCTTACAGAACCACACATTTTTGTACTGGAAATACTTTAAACAAATGCAATTTAAGTTTTCCAAAATAAGATACAGAAACACAAGAAAGGGCTAGTTGGATGTGCGAACATTTGTAGTCACTGTCATCACTCACGCAAGTGAGAATCATTTCCAGCGTCTAGACCCTTACAATGGTCCCAGTTTACAGTACTCAAGATAAAATAAAGAAGTAAATAAAATCAAATCTGCATATCAAATATCCCGGTTTCTGGAATATATACCGGGCCTTATTATGCAAACATTATTTCTATCTTTATTTGTTTTTAAATCAAATTATATAAAATCCTTCATAACTTTTGCGGATATAATCTACTTCCTATCTTAACCAATTAAGTAAACCTATAGTTTACTGGATTCCAGTAACCTTACAAATCGAATCAACCAATCTATATAAAAACAGTCTTTCTTCTATTGAGCGATCCATATAAACTTGAACCATTTCAATAGACCATAACTAATAGGACACACGTGCAACTTTGGGACAGTATAATACTGTAACCTTGTGGGTTCGTAAAATTGAAAGTCCAATTTGTATAAATTCAAAATGTTCTTTATTTCCGTAGAAATACATTTTGTTCAATCCTTACGTAACAGAATTACGTTACATACATAATCACAGTCTACCAAGGTCAATGACCACAACAAAGAGCTTACTCAACTTCCGCTATTTACAACACTCCTGTTACAACATCTGTTTACAACTGACTCTTGGCGAGTCGTCGCTTCCTTAAATACCTCACTGATATCATTAGATATTTCTGAAATAAACAAAAACTCGAATGTTCTGTTACTAGACGAAACCCGAACCTTCCAGACGGGAAACATTATCTGTGCCGGCAACTCCTTTATCTCGCGCTATCTTTATTTGTTCCGGCATACTCTTTATCTCCGCGCTGCCCATCAGCTCCTTTGTGTGCACAAGCCGCGATATCGCGATCGGGTTCGTGACAATACACAATAGGGAGATTACATGACACTATTTATACCTCAGAGAAAATGTTGGAAGTGTCCTCCACCAGCATCTGTACATGTTTGTACTCGTCTCACAATATTCTCTGAAGTTTTACGGAGATTATATCGAATTGAGAGAAAGTTATTTCCAGCAAGATGGAGCAACGTTCCATACATCTAATGACACCATGGAACTTGTAACCAGTTTCTTTGATAATCGAATAATCTCAAAAGGTCTGTGGCCACCCAGATCCCCTAGCCTAACCTCACCGGATGTTTTCTTGTGGAGTTATCTAAAAAAGTGTGTACAAGAATAGGCCACGGACAATTGATGTTCTCAAGGAATCCATTCAAACCGAAATAAGTAACATTGGCGAGGATACTCTCCGTGAAACTTCAGAGATTATGGTTAGACGAGTACAAACATGTATAGATGCTGGTGGAGGACACTTCCAACATTTTCTCTGAGATGTAAATAGTGTAATGTAATCTGCCAATTGTGTATTATATTCTCCCAAAGTTGCACATGTGTCCTATTATTGGTTCTAAACTTATGGCCTTTTGAATTGGTTCAGGTTTATATAGATCACACTGTACTTTACTACTACTCCAACAATATAATTCAAATCTACTTTTGTACTACAGCTTCATCTACTATAACAAACTACGAAAGAATTTTTCATATAATTTTAAATTTCCTCTTCTGCAACTGGTATCCAAAGCTTCCTCTTACTGGTATCCTTCTCCTAAAGGGACTGGCTTCAGACACTCGGTAGTGTAGATGGTAGCGTGTCTGCCTCACGCTCAAGAGGTCCAGATTTCGAATCACGGTTAGGGTGAGTTACTTGGATAAGGCTTTTTCCGGGATTTTCACTTAACCTGAAAGACGAATTTCGGTTAGCTCTAAGTTCCATGGACACCGGACTCATTTGAGCAGCATTTCACCTATATCGTTCATCGTCCGATATGGCTTAACGTTGGAGGACGTAAATTAAAAAACAAAAAAAGAAAAAAAGAAAACTGCACCAAATTCTTCCCTCCCTTTAAGCATTGTTGTGTTTTCCTCTATGTATCCTCTACTTAAATTCTCAGGCTTTCGCTGCTGCTGTCAGCAAGGACAGTTTTCTAGTTTTTAAATGATTTATAAACTCAGAACTTGTTTTAAACACAGCTTTACTTTTGGTTCCTGGTCTAGCTTCAATATCCAGGGAAGTTGTTGTTGGAGGACCTAGCTGTTCGAAGTCTGACGAAGGTATAGAGGACTGAGTCGGACTTTGTTCCGATTATTTAGGTTTGTCTCCTGTAGACTCTACAGGAGAGTTTGAGAATTTACAATCTCATTTTCAATACGGCGTTCTCGTTTCCATGTGAAAATGAACAGGTAATAAATGTGATGCAAATCATTACGTTAGGTTCATTTAAGTATTATTTATTTACAACAACATTAATGGTTATTATTTTACAAATATGTTTAGATATAACTCATGTCTATAATTGTTGTGAAGGTTGCATTCTATTAATTGTGAGACAAAAATGCGCTGTCCGTTTGCTCCAATCAAGTCGTATCAAACAGAAAATAAGAGGACAGACTTGTGGAAACATTTACTTTAGTGAATTTTGTTACCTATCGCGGATCCTGTGCATCTAGAACATTCGTTTATACCTTCGTTTTCTGTAAAAACCGTATAGGCAACGGATAAATTCTTACAACTGAAGTAACTAAATGAGGAATGCTTTTTTCATGTTTCGTTTATGTTGCTGGATTGCACATTTCTGTTGAGATTATCACAGGTACCTTCCACAACATGTCGGCACAACGACTTCTCAATTCAGAGTCTGCCCTAACTCAAAAATGCAATGTCAAACTTGCTATTTTAGTTAATTGATGGAAATTAATCGTTCGTCCATACTCGTATTTGAGTATTAATCATTTGAGTCTATTGCATCCCAAATCTGCAGCATTTCCTCATCATTTAGCACTGAAAACAAATATAACCTCAAATAATCAAATAAACTAATACTATTTTAGTTTTCTGTTCTGCACAGCACACTTTTATCTGGACCTATATATGTCGTTTTATTCTTAAATGTAATTATGTAACACTCAAGAAGTGAATTTACAAGAAAAAAGAAATTTAACAAAACAAGCCTTTGTGTACGAATTGTATGGCTTGTTTCCCGATGTAGAGCATATGCTACATGACAAAAAGTATTAAAATAAGCACCCTAAATGGTGAGCTATTGCATTGCATTCTGTATTTGCTACATTCTGAACGTGTGATTATCAATATTAATGCATTTAATGTCCATAAAATGACTAATTAATCATAATTACCTTGTTTATTACGATCCATGACGTGGCAACCAAATTTCAGTTGTCTTCAGGAGCCGTGTGCCATCTGGTGACTAGTTTGAAAAGTCAGAAAAAATGAGCATCGCACAGCGGTGACTGTAGAGTACACGATACAACCGGCAACTTACTCTTTGCTGCCGTATTCAGCGCGTAAAAAAATTAAAAACATATGCTACACAGGGACTGAAGAGGGTGTTACAAATGGGATGTTGACTGTCATTGAGCGCCACTAAACCTCTAATAAATACAATTCGCGCAAACACAAAAATTCAGATTTTGCAAAAACTGATCTATGAGGAAGGAGAGAGTACTGTATTTAACATAACCGTAAAAACCCCATATTTTTAGCTCAAATAGTTTTCCTAATACAAATAAATAAAGTAGATACCATTATATTATAACAATGCATTGCGACGTAAGCACTGCAATGAAAATGATTATTGGCTGGCATGTCGTATATTTGAACGTATATACGTCTGAACGTATATTTGAAATTAGTGAGAACTGAAACTTAAACAATTGACATGACGTGGTAAAAGGAATATGTAGTTTGAGTAAGTAAAGCATTTTGTTAAATTCGATGAGAGGAAACGATACACTTCTTGCTAGTCTGGCAGAACGTGTCTGGTCACATTATATCTTTGTTTATGAATGGTTCGTAATCTCACTCTAGAAAGTTCAAAGCAATATTATTCAGTTGCTCTTCCATTTAAAAAACCACGAGAAAGTGTATCATCTGGATAAATGAGACTTGTCCACCTTCCCCCCTTACTTAAGTTGCAAATAGAAATAATATTTTTAAATTGACTGACGTTGAACGACTTATTCACGAAGAAAATGACAAGGAAAACAAAAAGGCTGTGAAAACTGCGTGAGACATCAAATAAACTAGAAGAAAACGTCTTTTGGAAAAAACAGCACGTAACGAGAATTTGGAACCTATCATTATAAATTTGCAGTACTCAGACGATAATGGCAATGACAAATTATCTCTTAACGTAAGTAACATTAACAACTATATAGATACACCACTGGCATTTTCATTAGATTAGAAAAATAAGTAATTCATAAACTACACTCCTGGAAATGGAAATAAGAACACATTGACGCCGGTGTGTCAGACCCACCATACTTGCTCCGGACACTGCGAGAGGGCTATACAAGCAATGATCACACGCATGGCACAGCGGACACAACAGGAACCGCGGTGTTGGCCGTCGAATGGCGCTAGCTGCGCAGCGTTTGGGCACCGCCACCGTCAGTGTCAGCCAGTTTGCCATGGCATACGGAGCTCTATTGCAGTCTTTAACACTGGTAGCATGCCGCGACAGCGTGGACGTGAACCGTATGTGAAGTTGACGGACTTTGAGCGAGGGCGTATAGTGGGCATGCGGCAGGCCGGGTGAACGTACCGCCGAATCGCTCAACACGTGGGCCGTGAGGTCTCCACAGTACATCGATGTTGTCGCCAGTGGTCGGCGGAAGGTGCACGTGCCTGTCGACCTGGGACCGGACCGCAGTGACGCACGGATGCACGCCAAGACCGTCGGATCCTACGCAGTGACGTAGGGGACCGCACCGCCACTTCCCAGGGAATTAGGGACACTGCTGCTCCTGGGGTATCGGCGAGGACCATTCGCAACAGTCTCCATGAAGCTGGGCTACGGTCCCGCGCACCGTTAGGCCGTCTTCCGCTCACGCCCCAACATCGTGCAGCCCGCCTCCAGTGGTGTCGCGACAGGCGTGAATGGAGGGACGAATGGAGACGTGTCGTCTTCAGCGATGAGAGTCGCTTCTGCCCTGGTGCCAATGATGGTCGTATGTGTGTTTAGCACCGTGCAGGTGAGCGCCACAATCAGGACTGCATATGACCGAGGCACACAGGGCCAACACCCGGCATCGTGGTGTGGGGAGCGATCTCCTACACTGGCCGTACACCTCTGGTGATCATCGAGGGGACACTGAATAGTGCACGGTACATACAAATAGTCATCGAACCCATCGTTCTACCATTCCTAGACCGGCAAGGTAACTTGCTGTTCCAACAGGACAATGCACGACCGCATGTATCCCGTGCCACCAAACGTGCTCTAGAAGGTGTAAGTCAACTACCCTGGCCAGCAAGATCTCCGGATCTGTCCCCCGTTGAGCATGTTTGGGACTGGATGAAACGTCGTCTCACGCGGTCTGCACGTCCAGCACGAACGCTGGTCTAACTGAGGCGCCAGCTGGAAATGGCATGGCAAGCCGTTCCACAGGACTACATCCAGCATCTCTACGATCGTCTCCATGGGAGAATAGCAGCCTGCATTGCTGCGAAAGGTGGATATACACGGTACTAGTGCCGACATTGTGCATGCTCTGTTGCCTGTGTCTATGTGTCTATGGTCCTGTCAGTGTGATCATGTGATGTATCTGACCCCAGGAATGTGTCAATAAAGTTTCCCCTTACTGGGACAATGAATTCACGGTGTTCTTATTTCAATTTCCAGGAGTGTATAACTAATTTTAAACTAAATATCATTTGTGTAATACACGAATATTCATTTGATGGATAGAGTCAACATGAAAAATTCAATGCCATGGCCGGGATTTGAACCACGGATCTACTGGTTTCCGTCCAGTCGCTCTTAACCTTTGAGCTACCATGGCCAACGTGCCTTCCTGACATTAAATTCTCCAGTTGACTCGTATATTTCCCCGGTAGACCACTAGGGGCTCTCGCATCCGAGATACACCGTTCGTGGCGACTTACTATTGTAAGTACTTAAGTCCCAGGCTTCATCATTTAACTCTTATTATTTTAGTTAATTGATGGAAATTAATCATTTCTCCACACTAGCCGTATTTAGGCTAAGATATTTGATGGATAGAGTCAACATGAAAAATTCAATGCCATGGCCGGGATTTGAACCACGGATCTACTGGTTTCCGTCCAGTCGCTCTTAACCTTTGAGCTACCATGGCCAACGTGCCTTCCTGACATTAAATTCTCCAGTTGACTCGTATATTTCCCCGGTAGACCACTAGGGGCTCTCGCATCCGAGATACACCGTTCGTGGCGACTTACTATTGTAAGTACTTAAGTCCCAGGCTTCATCATTTAACTCTTATTATTTTAGTTAATTGATGGAAATTAATCATTTCTCCACACTAGCACTTGACTCTATCCATCAAATATCTTAGCCTATATACGGCTAGTGTGGAGAAATGATTAATTTCCACCAATTAACTAAAATAATAAGAGTTAAATGATGAAGCCTGGGACTTAAGTACTTACAATAGTAAGTCGCCACGAACGGTGTATCTCGGATGCGAGAGCCCCTAGTGGTCTACCGGGGAAATATACGAGTCAACTGGAGAATTTAATGTCAGGAAGGCACGTTGGCCATGGTAGCTCAAAGGTTAAGAGCGACTGGACGGAAACCAGTAGATCCGTGGTTCAAATCCCGGCCATGGCATTGAATTTTTCATGTTGACTCTATCCATCAAATATCTTAGCCTATATACGGCTAGTGTGGAGAAATGATTAATTTCCATCAATTAACTAAAACGAATATTCATGTTGCAACTGTGATTTCAACAACTGCGTTATTATAAAACTTTGGAAAATTCAGTTTGAGTTCCCTTAGGTCTAGCGCCACGAACACCCGCAAGTGTGTGAGAGAGCGGGAAATATTAAAAGAGTGGGGATAACGAGGTGGCAACGGTGAAGGCTCTAACGCATCTGATTTGCTACAGGCTAGAACTCTTCCCATTGGAAACAACAAGGTTTTGGATAGATTCAACCTGAAAAATTCAATGCCACGGTCGGGATTTGAACCACGAATCTCTCGGTTTACGTTCGGTCGCTCCTAGCCTTTGAGCTCCCATAGCCAACTTGCCGTAATGACATTAAATTCTCCATCTGACTCGTATATTTCCCCGGTAAACCACTAGGGACTCTCGTATCTGAGATACACTGTTTGTGGTGACTTACTGTTGTAGGTACTTCATTCCCAGGTTTCATCGTTAAACTCTTATTATCTAAGTTAATTGAGGAAGTTAATCGTTCCTTCACACTAGCCATGTATAGGCTAAGGTTTTGGATGTTATTTAAGTTCAGCGAACTCCAAGGATGCGACACGTAGATACTGAAAAAAAAAATCCTGCATCTCAGACTGTTCTTCAATTTGCAGCCTTTTTTGCGAAGATTTTCAGTTTCTCAGCAATAATTATAACGCTTTTCATTAAGATACCATATGTTTAAGACATTTTCATGGCCAATATATATATATATATATATATATATATATATATATATATATACGAGGGCTATCCAGAAAGTAGATTACGTTTTCGTCTGTTTCCGCTAGGGGCGGGGCTAGCGCGGCCATCTTGGGGTCAGAGCGTTGCGCAGCTCAGTCGGCATCTAGCCGTGCTAGTGAGAGGTTCGTACTGTGCTCCGTTCAGATACTGTGACGGTTTGAAATGTCTGCGTTAATTGAAAATCCCGCGAGCTGCGAGGTGCATGCAGTAATAAGGTTTCTGACTGCAAAAAACTGTAAACCGATAGAAATCTATCGGCAGCTTTGTGAAGTGTATGGGGACAACATTATCACTGAAGGTGGAGTGCGTCAGTGGGTCATCAGATTTAAAAATGGCCGAACCAATGTTCACGACGAAGATCGAAGTGAGAGAACCAGCATAGTGACTGCCGAACTTGTCGAAAAAGTCGATGCTAAAGTCCGTGAAAATCGAAGGTTCACAATAACGGAACTTTCTTTGAGTTTTCCACAAATTTCGCGAAGTTTATTGCACGAAATCATCAGCGAAAAGCTTGGTTACCACAAGTTTTGTGCAAGATGGATTCCAAAAATCTTGACAGAGGACCACAAAAATCAGCGAATGGCTGCAGCGTTGAACTTTTTGGACGTTTACCATTAGGATGGTGACTCTTTACTCGATCGCATCGTTACTGGTGACGAAACATGGGTGAAACACGTGAACTGTGAAACGAAATTGCAATCAATGCAGTGGGGGCACACAAGTTCTCCCCAAAAACCCAAGAAATGCATGCAAACAATGTCGGCAAGGAAGATGATGGCGACTGTTTTTTGGGACAGAAAAGGTGTGATTTTGGTGGACTTCCTGGAAAGAGGCACTACAATAAACTCTCAAAGTTATTGCCAAACTCTCCAAAAACTCAGAAGAGCCATTCAAAACAAGCGCAGAGGAATGTTGAGCTCTAAGATCTTGTTGATTCACGACAACGCCCGGCCCCACACGGCAAATGTCACTCGTGAAGTTCTTGAATCTTTTAAGTGGGAGTTGTTTCCTCATCCGCCGTACAGTCCCGACCTGGCACCGAGCGACTTCCACCTATTCCCAGCAATGAAGAAGTGGCTGGCTATGCAGCGTTTTGATGACGACGCACAGCTGCAAGAAGAGGTAACGAAGTGGTTGAAGGCGCAGGCAGCCGAATTTTTCGACGAAGGAATTTCCAAGCTCGTACATCGCTACGATAAATGCCTTAATTTGAATGGTGACTATGTCGAAAAGTAGTATTTGAGTGTGGCTTTCATTTGTATATAATAAAATTTGTTTCCTATACTTTGTTTACTTTTTATTCCAAAACGTAATCTACTTTCTGGATAGCCCTCGTATATATTGAATTTCCTGAGAATAGCCTTTGCAGTGCACTTCATTCTAAATGACTTTTATGTAACTGGTAAACCGTAAGAAATGGACGAAAGTTTACTACAAAAAAGCATAGATGTCTTCAAAGTACACAATTTATGTCAACTACATTCTGCGTGGAGTTAGCCCTTTCCGAAATATTCGTTTTCATGTTGGTCACACAAAGAGAATGGAAATTCAAAGCCATCACATAGCGACCATCTTCAACTATTAAACTATCCTTAACGGTACAACTTGTGGAGGCGTTTACCACAATTAACACGCAGTAGATGTCGGTACATGAGTGGTTTGAGTGGTACACATGAGACTTTTTCTATAGTTGGACTTGTTTCTTTCCCATAAACTCGCTGCATGACAAATAATGGAGGCTAGAAAGGCGAGGTCGGATGCAACATCTACTGTCGCATAGCAACACAGTTAATTAATCAGAAGGACTACTTGCTGGCATACAGATCGACTGTCAACTTTTTCTTCCTTCTTCCAGAGAACGTGACTTACTGTAATCAGAGTCGTTGTCTTGCCTTATTGGTTCATTTGTTACATCAGTCCAGACTAGCAGGTACACAAGGAAACAGAAACTCTTGCTGCTTTACTGCAACGCTCCAGCTTATTTATTTATACAGGTTATATTAATATCGTGAAGGTGGCAACAAAACTGTATTTTGGTTTGTGAGTTTGCTGTTGTTGAGTCCACTAACAGTATTTTAAATAGTTGAAGGGATATGAAATATGCTGTATATAAGTGGTTTCAACCTTCTCACTATATTCCTATATGGCGCTTAACTTACGTAATCACTTCAAAAATGACCTTAATCAGCTCGGAATGTTATATTTTGATGTCAGCTTTGTTTCATCAAGCCGTACTCTGTTATAAAAGGTGTCCCAGAGCTCTTCCCAATGCTTACGCTGTATTCAGAACGCAACATGGAAGAACGTTGACGCATATTGACCTTCACTGACTGGCGCTGCATTCGCGTGTTGTCTTGTTTGCTAGAAGAGCGAAATATAGCCAATTATTACACACAAATGTAAACTACTATTACAGCCGCCGTTGACACAACTCGACGCCGTTGATTATGATACACTCTTCTTTCTCCTTGTAAAAATATTCAATCACCGGCTGGCCCCGTAGCTCAGGGGTCCCGGGTTCGATTCCCGGCGGTAGGGGTGGGTATTTTTCTCCGATGAAGATAATTCCTCATCTTCCCCAGAGTCTGGAAGTATGAATGAGTGAATGTGTGCGTGATGTAATGATTAAAACTCAACGAATACGAGTTAACACCTTCGATATGTTCCAAAGGAGAACGGCCGCAAGAGTTAAAGGCGAGGAACAACTAATAAAAATCGATCACGTTGTGTGTGATTTCTCGCTCCTGTCGATGTATGACACGTTACTGTGCTTGCATATGAAGGTAGTATACATACTCTCTCTCTCACCGTGTATGTGTGATAGGCTTGCGTAAACAATTCCGTTCACATTCTTTCCGATACGTCTCCACACGTTGCCATAAATCAGTTCTATCGTGGTCTAGGATAGGATAGAATGTTATGGAGGGGGTTTGACACGTCAATCAGACTAGTCTTTTGTAGCTATACCCCAAGTGGGGCTCCTCAGGAGGCAGGACGAGGTGAGAGAAGGCAGAGGGTGGCCGTCCCAAGTGCAGGTTTCCTACCATTTACCTCCCCGGCAGTCCAGTACAACCGTCATCCATTCTGAATGGGCCTGAAACAGTCCACAGGCAGGCTCGGACACCGGAGACCGCCACTAGAGCTGGGAATACACCCGGCAGGCTTGAACAGTGCCGGCCCTCGTAGCCATGGTCGCTAAAGCGTATGTCTCTAGTGTTCCGCCGCGTAGAGGGTCGCGGGTTCGAGTCCCGCCTTGGGCATGGGTGTTTATGTTAAATAAGGGTGGGGGGAAACAGCCGCCATCCAACCCACCACGTTCCTGAAACGGCCGGCTCTATCATAGCCTAACTGTATGAATATTCACTATTGCTGTAACTGCGCAGTAAATGCACGAAGTGCCTCAAATAAACAAGAATGGATAAAAGAGTGAAGTGAGTGGAGGAAAGGAAGCAATGCATATGCATACAAACGTGCAGGATGGTCAAACAAAATCAATAGCACATCAGCTGGGGATTTCTGACTGCACTGGAGCGCAGGAAGGAAACTGAATCTCATGTGTATCACGCACGAATTGGCTGTCCAAGAGAAGCATCAGCAGTGGAAGACAATAGAATTATACTTTTGAGGAAACATGACAGGCAGCGCTCAGCTGCGTCTATTTGCAGAGTCAGTGTCCATGGCCACAATGACAGGTTCAGTGTGTGTAAACATGTAGCTCTGAAGAAACCATTGTTAACCTATAGGCAAAATGTTGCAATGAGCCAAAGAGCACTGGAATTAGACCTCAAACAACTGGGCAAGTATTCTGTGGATAGGTCAATCCAAATTTGAGAAATAGCGTTCAAGTTATCGTAGTAAAGTGACCATGGTTTGTCTCACCCTATCTGTGAAACATGGAGGTAGAGGTACATGTAGCATGAGAGTATCTACGCGGACTGTAAACAACCCTCTCTCCTTACCCGGGAGTTACCACGCTGTCCCCAAAAGGGGCGCCGGAGCTCTGTCCTGTAGGGCAAGACGTAGAGACTAACAAGCCCCCCCCCCCACCAATTACAGAGTGGAAGTGGATACGCCACTTACGCGCGTCAACCCATTCGGGAAGACTACCGAATAACCTCTGAGGGGCTGCCTGGTGATCTAGCACACCCGGGACCTTAAGGCTTCCCTCAACCCCGTCTGACGACAGAGCCCTCTAGACGTCCCCGATCTCCCACAGGTATCGGGAATCACTACCCCTCGAGTCCAGCCCAATCCGAACAACTGCTAACAGGGAGGGGCTCGAATGTTCGACTCGAGGCTCCTCTAGTAATGTCAGAGGGGAGGTAGATGTGTAGTGGTGTGGGGGAAACTTTGGAAAGTTGAAGATTTAGTGAAACTTGATGAAATTTTGGAGAAGATTTTGCGATAAGCTGTGTCATTTCGTATATGACTAAACAAATGGTCCCTAATAATGGGGGTGAGCTATGGTAGTGTCATTTACAGGTCTGAGGCAATATAACTGTAAAGAAGTTACAAAACCGACTGCAAGGATGTCCCAAATTTGCGAAGCTGTTATCAGAGCAAAAACTTGTGATTTTGATGAAATACAACTTTGAATAATTTTCTTAACCCCACAGCTGCGTCCACCGCCTCTGTACACTGGTTCACTACAGTACTGGAGGATGGGACGTGGCCCGTCTCAGCTGTCAACAACTACATACAAAAAGACTATTTACAGCATAAAACATGCTTTGTGTGTGATTTGTGTGTTGTTCATAACACGTGCAGTGAAGCTTGTTTAAATATTTGATGTTAACTATGTTTGGATAAGAAACATGACTTTAAAATTATTGTACCGTGAGTTTCAACTTTCTGGTGTTAACATGTATGTGTGTGTTCGCGCATGTATGTAAGGAATCAGTGGCGTGACGTGGTTGATTCATAAGTGTTGCCGTAAGCTGCAGTCGTGATTTCCAAGGGTTTCGAGGTTAATATTATATACGCTGTATGTAACTGTATAGTGTGATCCATATAAACCTGGACCATTTCAATACGCTATAATTTCCCTTTGAAAGCTGGAAGAATGTAGAAATTTGTTTTAATGAGCTCAGTGGCTCTGGAAGATTGTTATCACTGACAATTTGTGACAGTTGACAGTCTTAAATGTCCATTTTCTTCGATACGACTGTAGACACTGAAGTTTATATGGGTATCTTGAAGACATTTGTGGAGCAGCTGGATGATATCGATTTGAGAGAAGGTTATTTCCAGCAAGATGGAGCAACGTGCCATACATCTAATGATGCCATGGAACTTGTAACCAGTTTCTTTGATAATCGAATAGTCTCTAAAGGTCTGTGACCCCCAGATCCCCTGACCTAACCTCAACGGATTTTTTTCTTCTGGGGGTATCTAAAAATAGAGTCTACAAGAATAGACCACGGACAATTTATGTTCACAAGGAATCCATTCGAACCGAAATAAGTAACACTGGTGATGATACTCTCCGTGAAACTTCAGAGAATATGGTGAGACGAGTGTAAACATGTATAGATGCTGGTGGAAGTCACTTCCAACATTTTCTCTGAGATGTAAATAGTGTAATGTAATCTCCCAATTGTGTATTATATTTTGGCAGCTGTACGTGTGTGTCCTATTATTGGTTCAAAAGTTATGATCTATTGAAATGGTTCAGATTTATATGGGTCGCATTAACATAAATCAAACGCAAATACATAAATACAAATTATAGCGACATCATTTTAACTAAAAAAAGCAGAGATGGCCAAGTAAATAGTTTCAGTAATTTGTCACAGCTACACACCCAAGGAAACTCATTCTAACAAGAGATACTAATATGCTTTTCGAAACCCCTGTGTGATCTAGAGTTGTCCTTCCTGTTGAAATTATGTGATACTTTTCACCAAAAGAACGCGCAGTCAAGGACGAATTTAAAACGTTTTCGATCACACAATCACAGTCACTTTAGCAGGAAATTCTAACTCCATTCTTTTTATTGTACTTTTAATATTAAATCATTCGCCACATTACTGTTATACGTGAAGAATTAACACTAAAACTCAAGGTTTGCCTTTTAGCTGCACTGGCAACAATGAAACTATAAGCAAAAACTGAACCCTCGCAGGGTCAGTGACAACTTACAAGAGTCTGTAATCTCTCACCGAGCGGGATGGCTCAGGCGGTTTCGTCTACAGCCCGCATTCGGGAGGCCCGGATTCGATTCCCGTGGCCGACCTACCTGATCCATGGGTGTTTTCGGGTGTTTCCCGGGTGGCTAGGCGAATGCTGGGTAGATTAATTACATCCTCCAAATTTCCTGTCCCTCCATTTCATCTCCCTTATCATTTCATATCATCTTTCATCTGGTGGTCTCTTTCAGGGTAGAAGTATCGGCGGGTGTCTCGGCGGTGCATGGCAGGATGATATGCTCTGAGGTTAACTACTTCCTGCTCCGGTAGGCCGGTTGCTGGTCTCCGCTCCTCCGCTGGGATCATTTCGGGACCGGCAGCCAGGGACCTTCGAGGTTCGGATCCCTGCCAGGGACCATTAG
Source organism: Mantis religiosa (assembly GCA_030765055.1). Lineage (NCBI taxonomy): Eukaryota > Metazoa > Arthropoda > Insecta > Mantodea > Mantidae > Mantis > Mantis religiosa. The sequence goes on from CM060948.1 coordinate 339,381,248, forward strand.
GGCTCGGCTGCTGGGCTCGTTGCCGTCCCGCTGTGGGGGAGCGAGTTCGTTGCCCTGGCCTTTCGGGGGTAGTCTCTAACCAAGTAAACTATAGGGACCCTGCCCTCTGTACTGTCGTGGCTCCTTATGTCGGCCACCCTCTGTCACCATCGTGTCATCCTTCCTCCCAGGGGTGCCCCACTTGGGGGCATAGGAACAATGGGCCCAGCATGGTGGCCTAAGTACCGAATCCCCTCCGTAATGAAATCCCAATCCCAATATCCGAGTTGCCGGTGAGCGCCATTGGCAAAATAGTGAACTATTTAGAACTGGAGAATGTTAGACGACCGGTCTCGGGGGATCGGTCACAAATTAAAGCAATTGAAAGCTTTAAGTGAAGTTGCTTAGATTTTCCATTATTCTTGAACATTTGATTACACTTTCTTAAATTTATTAGCTGTTGCCGTTAACGCCACGCCACAGACGGCAATATATATATTTACTCACATTGCCTTTTACATATGTCATTATAATTATTCAAACGATTTCAAGATTTCCTTGAATCGTCATTTAATTATTCGCCTGGTTGAGAGAAACGTGTTGATAAACGAAGATTTTTACTTCTCAACTACTTAAACATTGTAAAGCGGAGGAACTGTGTTGTGACTTTGTTTGTTCGTAGAATTAAAAGTCTTCTTTGCATAAATTTAAAATGCTCTATATTACAAGTAAAACACGATTTGTACAACCCTGACAGCAGCAGAGTGACGTAACATACACAAACGTAGTCTTAAAGGTTTCTTGTTGCTTCACCACACGTAAACAAACGAAAGAAATCAGTTGCGGTACACTTCAAATAGCTGAACACACAATTAACAGCTCACTAGCAACTAACACTTTGCCGGCTTTTATACCTCTAGCCATTGTTCTGGAATTCCGTCGGTCGTTCGATAACAATCACGATGCAGCGGGAAATTTCAGACTATCTCTGTCTTATTTCACAAATATTACTATTTGTAACAAAAACTTCACTTATCTTAAAAAAATGAGGTTAATCATTTTTTCTAATTCAGATCTATTTCACAAACAAGTTCCTTGCATCGTCAGTCCATCAATACACTTTGTCGTCAATGATGTGATGTGTAGTGTTTAACGCCCGCTTTTACTACATATGGCACCGCAGGCGGTGACACTGATGATACATGAGATGAAGATGGAGCACCGGTGGAATGAGATGGCGGGGGAAACCGGAGGTCCCGGAGAAACCCCGCCCCAGCGCCGTGTTGTTCACCACAAATCTCACTTTGCGGTCGTCTGGGATCGAACCCGGGCCGCCTTGGTGAGAGCCAAGCGGTCTGACCACTGAGCCACGGCCTTCGTCGTCAAGGATTCCGGTTACCATGTTATGTTTTTTTCAGTATTACCAAAATATAGAAACGAAACAAACCTAAAAACAGGAGCAACTGCTGGTATTATAAAAATAAATATATTTTCCCAAAGCATTAAATTTATCGGACCATTTAATTCTTTTAGTAATTTGACTTCAGGATTTATTCCATGGTTAAATGACCTAAAATGACCTCCTACGGCCAATTTATCATTTGTTTATACTTAATCTAACGAAAATGTTCTTTCTTTCTGGTTTCCAAATTACGTTGCGTTTTCCCAATATAAACCTGATCACAATCTAAACAATTAAATTGATAAATACCAGGAATTTGATCTTTTTAGATAAATTTAAAAAAATAAACATCGCGTAATGAATTTTGAGATACCAGCAGTTGATTCTGTTTTTAGGTTTGTTTCGTTTTCAGATTTTGATAATACTGAAAAAACATAATAGCATGGTAACCGGAATCTTTGACAACGGAGTGTGTTTATGGACTGACGATGCAAGCAATTCGTGAAATCGATCTTATTTAAAGAGAAGAATTAACATCATTTTCTTAAGATAAGTAAAGTTTTTGTAATAAATAGTTTTATTTGTGTAATATTCATTGCTTCACTGTAGCTAGCTTCAGTTTCTACGTAAGTATCTCTGTCTCTTTCTCGGCAAGCGCTCAGCTCTCGCCCATGCACCGGCTGCAGCTTACGCTAGCGGTATAACAATGCCTAGGTGACAGTATTGAAAGTGCAATTTGAAGATCACACAACAAATACTATCTGTATGTCTCTCTAAGAAAATCATAACTCTAAAACAAAAAGCGGGTAAAACCTGTTAAGAATGAATGACACCCAAAATTACCTTTCACTAGAAACATTTTACGAAAATTTCAATTTTCACAAAAATGTTTCTGACGATTATGATGAAACTATCATATGTTTAAGATATTTGGAAAACAAAATATTTGGCTACAGCCTTTTAAGTCCTGTACAATATCCACAACTTCTAATGATCAGAAGGTCAGAAGTTTATGCTTATGCCGAAAGAAAGGGTTCGAACGGCGGAAAGCAGAGCAGAAGTAGGGTGAACGGACCTAGCAATTCATGATTTAATTAGTCACTGTCTTGAGGAGTTTTTCTCCCCGAGAGTTCCACACATTCACCACCGCGGGCTGTAACTAACAACAAAAACCTCGCGAGATCTCGATAAGCTTTGTTTGAAGTGGTAATTTTCCACGCCCCTTCTCTAATAGATATCGATTTATATCGAGCAACACATATAGGCCGCGCCACGTGATGTAGCTTGGATGGTTTTTTGTACCTGATTTAATTGGCCGTCTTTATAGAGCAAGGTCTTCTAATTCCACGCATATTCTCTCTAGATTCATAACCAGACGTAATATTGGCGCCTTCCTACGCTTTAGCGTTTTAGAGGAATAAAATATGCAACATTTACACAACTACTTAATTCCCATTATTTATATTTGAGATAAAATGTCGCTATCCAGATTTCGCTTGGAATATTATGCAAGGTCCTCGGAAACTTCTAGAAAAAGGTGTTTTTGGGAAAAGTCGAGATATGTATCTGTCCGAGAAAAGTAGTATTTAAAAACAAAAATATGCGAAATATTTACTGAAATTCACATCCGCGTGTCGGCCATCATTCGTTTGTTTTCCGTGATATGCAAAGCGTAAAAGTCATTCGTTTGTTTTCCGTGAAAACAATGGTTAGCCGCGTAGCTCAGTCGGTCGAGTAGCTGTCTGCCGTGCTAGGGGTCCCGGGTTCGATTCCTGGCGGTGGGGCTGGGGATTTTTCTCTGTTCAAGATAATTCCTCATCTTCCCCAGAGTCTGAATGACAGTGCGAAAGTGTGTGTGATCTAATGATTAAAACACAACGAATACGAGTTAACATCTTCGATATGTTCCAAAGGAGAACGGCCGCCGATGTAACCATTGCAGTTAAAAGTGTGGTACATGGAACAACAAAAAAAAAAAAAAAAAAAAAAAAAAACCGACCACATGTAAGGATGTGCTTTTTTGTACTGATTACACTGGGCAACAAAAATGATTTTTGAACGTTTCGAACACTTCATGAGGCAATTCCTACTAATTTTGGGTTGAGAAAAACAAATATGACAATGAAAAAATTTTTATTAGCTCCAGTTTCTATGATATACACAAGGTGGAAGTATTACATATTAACGGATTGAGAGAATAGGATACATTTTAATTACATACATGCTAACTACAATGAAAGTGCATTTAATTTTTTTAACTGGTAGTTACATGCTAAGAGTTCTAAATTGCTGGAAAAATACTTCGCAGATAGTCGTGTCTGAAAAGAATCATGTGGTGGCCTATTTGACTTCGTCGTCTTTTAGCTTGCCTCTTGTGATGGAGTTCCACAGAATCCCTATACAAAGACCAAGCATTACTTCATTCCAACGGTCCTGATATCTTTGTTCCATAACAGAAATGTCCTGATGGAATCTCTCCCCATGTTCATCACTAACAGCTCCACAACTAGGAGGGAAGAAGTCTAGGTGGGAGTGGAGAAAATGGATCTTAAGGGACATGTTGCATCCAAGGTTACGGTATTTTTGCAGGAGCACTGTCACCAAATGCTTGTAGTTGCCATCTCTTTTGTTGCCTAAAAATCCATGAACAACACCCTTGAAGGCTTCCCAAGCTTCCTTTACTTTCCCCTCCAAAATTGGGTCAAATACAGGATCCTTTACAAGTTCTCTTATTTTTGGTCCGACAAAAATGCCTTCCTTAACTTTTACATCGCTTAAGTTCCAAAATTTCTCTCTGATTGTGTTTTGTTATTTGACAGGTATGCCAACTCCCCCAAAAAATCCCCCCAAATTTAAAATCTTCACTCTAAAAATGTAATGTCACTTTATCTTCAAAACAAGAGCTAATCTATCATTTGTATGGTGATTTTTTAATTCAGCAGATGGAAATGCATGTAAATTCACTATTTTAAAGCCCGAAACATTTTCATTGTTTCCCAGTGTCATCATTTGTTTCTTGAAACTACAAGAAAACTAATCCTGCCAGCCTCTGTAGGTAGGTGGTAGCGTTTCTGTCTGACTTTCAACAGGTTTGAGTTCAAATCTCGGTCGGGGTGAGTTATCTGTATAAACTTTTATTTGGGATTTTCTGTAATCGTGAAAGATGAATCTCTAAGCTTTATGGACGCTGGGCTTATTTGAGCTTCATTTCATTCCTCGTCCCTTATGACTTAACGTTGGAGGACGTAAATTAAAATAAAAATAAAAATTCTCTAAACGTCGACATGAAATATGTTGAACTTTACTTTAAAAAAATACTTTGCTTTACTAAAGAGCTCCTGGTCGAGGTTTGACCGGAAGTACATGTTTTGTGGCCCCACTTCCTGGAATCAAAGAACGTGGGGTAACAAAAATATTTTTAGAAAACAGTAGAGTGTGTGTATCTGTGAACAGCGTAGATAAAAAGGTCGGTTGAAACCAAAGGTGGTGTGGTTAACCATTTCCGAAGAATTGCTTCTTAATGGTTTGAATTTTTCGAACACTTACACTTTTCGTAAACGGCAAGCCATTATTTATTTTCTCTTCTTAGCCATGTGATGACAATAGAATGTCGGCTGGCGGCGTGGCTCAGTCGATAGAGCACCTGCCGTGCTAGGGGTCCCGGATTCTATTCTCGGCTATGGGGTTGGGGATTTATTTGCTCTGGAGGTGAAGAAAAGCCTCTTGAATCTGCTTTTCTTTATTCGGTACATAAAATAATAAATTTGTTGTAATATTAATATAATCAATAATCGAATGCAATATTTTATACAGAAATATTAAACCCGCAATGTCTCTTTTAAAATGTAAACTTTTAAATTTAATACTTCTAAAAGAGTTACATCAACCGTGTGGTGGCCGGGTGTAAAGAACAGCCCCAAGGTAGACTATGCCTGTCGTAAAAGGCGACTAAAATGGTAACCGGGGTTATAACTGGGCCACACAGACCCAGGGGACATAAATGTTGGACCTGGTCCTCCAGGTTGGGGGTTGGGCGTAGAGTTAACTCCCCTACCTCGTAAAAAGAACTTTCTTACGGATACCCTTAAAAAAAGGGAGGCCAAGGGTCTACATGGCCTGTAGCGCCAACTATCATCATCATCATCATCATCATCAAAAGAGTTACATAATTTGTGTAAGTAGGGTACTATCCAGTTCTTTTAAATAGCATGTATTTAAGAAATTATGATTGCACTTTTTCTACTGTGTTGATATGCTTTATTGTCTTAGGACTCCAAATAATAGAAATGAAATGTGTAGTGTTTAACGCCCGCTTTTACTACATACGATACCGCAGGCGGTGACACTGATGATACATGAGATGTAGATGGAGCACCGGTGGAATGAGATGGCGGGGGAAACCGGAGGTCCCGGAGAAAACCCGCCCCAGCGCCGTGTTGTCCACCACAAATCTCACTTTGCAGTCACCTGGGATCGAACCCGGGCCGCCTTGGTGAGAGGCCAAATAATATATGCATATTCGAGATTTTGTCTCACAAATGAGTTATAAAATTGAATTAAGTTTTCTTTCTTAAATGAATAGGAATTTCGAATAATGAAGCCAAGACGCTTAGGCAATTTTGATACCATTAGGTCGATCTGTCTGTTGAATCTGAGATTTGTTGTAAAATGCATTTGATTCCCGGTGGTAGGGGTGGGGATTTTTCTCCAAGATAGTTCCTCATCTTCCCCAGAGTCTGGAAGTATGAATGAGAGTGTGAATGTGTACGTGATCTAATGACTAAAACCCAACGAATACGAGTTAACACCTTCGATATGTCCCAAAGGAGAACGGCCGCCGATATGACCATTGTAGTTAAAGGCGGGGTAGAAATGTGTATGTGATCTAATGATTAAAACCCAACGATTACGAGTTAACACCTTCGATATGTCCCAAAGGAGAACGGCCGCCGATATGACCATTGCAGTTAAAGGCGGGGTATAAATGTGTACGTGATCTAATGATTAAAACCCAACGAATACGAGTTAACACCTTCGATATGTCCCAAAGGAGAACGGCCGCCGATATGACCATTGTAGTTAAAGGCGGGGTATAAATGTGTATGTGATCTAATGATTAAAACCCAACGATTACGAGTTAACACCTTCGATATTATCCAAAGGAGAACAGCCGCCGATATGACCATTGTAGTTAAAGGCGGGGTATAAATGTGTACGTGATCTAATGATTAAGACCCAACGAATACGAGTTAACACCTTCGATATGTTCCAAAAGAGAACGGCCACCGATATGACCATTGGAGTTAAAGGCGAGGTATAAATGTGTACGTGATCTAATGATTAAGACCCAACGAATACGAGTTAACAGCTTCGATATGTTCCAAAGGAGAACGGCCACCGATATGACCATTGTAGTTAAAGGCGGGGTATAAATGTGTACGTGATCTAATGATTAAGACCCAACGAATACGAGTTAACACCTTCGATATGTTCCAAAAGAGAACGGCCACCGATATGACCATTGGAGTTAAAGGCGAGGTATAAATGTGTACGTGATCTAATGATTAAGACCCAACGAATACGAGTTAACACCTTCGATATGTCCCAAAGGAGAACAGCCGCCGATATGACCATTGTAGTTAAAGGCGAGGTATAAATGTGTACGTGATCTAATGATTAAGACCCAACGAATACGAGTTAACACCTTCGATATGTCCCAAAGGAGAACGGCCGCCGATATGACCATTGTAGTTAAAGGCGGGGTATAAATGTGTACGTGATCTAATGATTAAGACCCAACGAATACGAGTTAACACCTTCGATATGTTCCAAAAGAGAACGGCCACCGATATGACCATTGTAGTTAAAGGCGGGGTATAAATGTGTATGTGATCTAATGATTAAAACCCAACGAATACGAGTTAACACCTTCGATATGTTCCAAAGGAGAACGACCGCCGATATGACCATTGTAGTTAAAGGCGGGGTATAAATAGAACAAAAAAGAATAGAATGTCAAAGGCTTCACATAGCAACCATCTCTTACAAGATTTGAGTTCCCCTTATTTCTACTGTACTTATAAGAAAACGCGTAATGTGATCATTTGTACAAACAGAAGCAGAGAGAAACGCACTAAGAGAGCGACATTAGAAGGACAAAGTTTTAAAGTTAGAGGTAGAAGCGACCTTGCTAGATAAGGAAGAAGGTCTGTAGCTTCACAACGCTCGACCTCATTCGGCAAAAGGAGGACTTGCTGCAGAACCAGATGTTGTTAAACAAAGGAGAAATGACGTTTTGTCAAATGATGATGCAGCAGCAGTAACAGCAAGGAAAGCCGGTGAAGAAAGTGAAGGACCCTAACGGGCAGGTGCTCGGCGATTATCGTGGTGAGTCAGTCACGGATAAAAACGTGAACTTTCACGTAACGGTGTATAATTCACAAGGACGAGCTACCCTAATCATGTTGCAACTCACAGCTGCTCGACTTTGTGTATGCCGACTGTTCATGCCGCGAACCAATATCATATTTCTCTCACAAACTTAATATGTTTGTGACCCTCCCGACACCAAACGTTGGCTTACTGGACCCCACTGGTCAACTAACTTTAAGTAATACGTACAAATTGAAGCTCATAACAGCAATACATATATAATAATTTGCTACAAACTTTGCTTATCCTTTTAAGAAATTGGTAAATCCTCATAGAACTCCAGATAGTTTCGCAAAAATCTCTTTGGCATCTTCAGATGAGAAGAAAAGTTCAGAAAAGTTTTTAAAATATTTGTATTATGTATTTTTTGTTATTTTCAGTTCATACCTGTACAACAGAGGTACCGCAACTTTGTATTTTGACTCCGATCACTCTATTTCTAATTGTCTACGTGCAGCTCTGAATGGAAGGAAAGTGCATTTCGTCTTCATTTGAGGTACACGAGGACTGAAATGTTACACGAAAAAGTACGATATTTGCAAATTCTAGGTGAATATATATAACAGGATAAAGGTTGGTGTGTAGCGTTTAACTCAAACACGATAAGTCTGTTAAATACAACACTTGGTGTAGGTCAAGAATGTCTGCGGATGCTCCCGAAGGTCTCCAAGAAAATCCCATGTTTTAAACGCAACTTTTTATGGGAATTTACGCCCTTCAACGTTAAGTTATTTCGGACGGTGAATGAAATGGGTGAAATGATGATCAAAAGTGTCCAGGCTCCATGGAGCTTAGAGTTACGACGTTCGTCTAAAAGGATAAGGGAAAACCCCCTAAAAACCTTATCCAGGAAACTCACCCTAACCGAGATGCAAACCGAGACCTCTTGAACGTGAGGCAGACACGCCACCATCTACACTACGGAGGCGGGCTTGAATAGAATATATGTTTTATCTCTATGTGTTTGATTGTCTCAGAAATGTTTCCAATGATTTATATTAAAATATATGTTTAGGACAGTTTCCAAGTAACAGAATGTATATCGTGACTTTATGGGTTCGTGAAATTAAAAGTCCAATTGCACAAACTCAAAATGTTATTTATTTTCACCGAATTCCAGTTGGCACACTTGCCGATTACGTAGAATTCCGTAGCGCACACAATTATAATTCACTAGTTCGTCTGTCACAGGTCCACTCTGCACTCGCAATTACGGACAACTCCTCCGATGCACGTACACAGTCTTCCAGTCCGTTCACTCACTGGGCGCTCCTCACGGCTGCTCGCCAAGAACTGAACTGACTCGCCAACTGCAGGCCTTATATGGGGAAGATCGCCGTTTCTGGAAGGTTCGCGGCGCGCACAACTATCCCGAGGTTTCCAGACGTCTGGTGGGAGGGGAAAGAGACGGTACAGGGCTCGTCCCGCTCTCCTAATCAGCCCTTCAGGTAGTGACACGAGATAAATGGGTACGCGTGGCCTAAATGCTTCCCGTCTGGCCCTATTGCCGGCCGATTCTATCGGGAATTCCAAAGTTCGGGTGACACTGCTCCCTCCTCAAAGCTCGTCGTCCCGAACAGCACCATCATAGCGTGCCAAGCGATCAAGGTGTACTACCAACATGTTCCCTCGGGGAACCCTCTGGATGCGGTAGAGCACGTCGTTAATTCTCTTCACCACCCGGTACCGTCCTTGTCAACTATATCTAATCTGTATTCTGAAAACCTGATAAAATTAGCCATAGCAATTTGTAAATAATTGCAAATATTCATTAGGGTTTAGATATATAATGTAAGTAGAGCCATCTATGGACAGCGCAACACACTGCACAAGCACAGTTTTCTCTTAGCGGGAAAGCAACAAAACTAAAACATATCTGGTGTATGATGCACACCTACAGCTTCAGATAATGTATTAATAGTGCACGCCTGATTTTTCAAAGTTAGTTAACACACCGCTTAACTAGCCTAGTGCTAGTACGCCTAGTCAAACTTGGTCCGGACCAACTTGCTACTTCCGGTGGACTAACGGTGGACCATCGATTTTCTTATTCATAAACCGGGATTAGCGATAATCCTGGGACCAAAAGGGCTGGTCCGGCACAAATTTTGGTCCGCTTCCAAGGGGTAGATTAAAGGCGGAATATTTTTGCTATATGGACGACAATGAAGACATGAATATAGCTGTAGCGCGTATAATTCGTGAAATAAGACGACGGATGGAAACTTATATACTAAGAATAGAAATTATTGCGAAGTAAAACGATCTAAACTTCAAAGGCAGATACAGGTTCAGTAAAACGAACGCTAGAAAGCTGATAGAAATGATTCGTCCTAACCTGTACGTCAGGGATAATAACCAAGTCCTGAGTATCTCAATCGATACTCAAATCTAACAGCACTTCGGTATTATGGAAAGGGAAGGATATCAAGACAACACTGCAAACCTGCACGATATTAGTCAGGCTTCAGTCGGCCGCATTATCAACAAACTCGTTATTAATTTCCCACCATGCCTCCTGCTTTGTCATATTTGTATTCGTCGACACGGATCTATTTTCTATAAGGTTCATTATCTTTTGGACCAGAGAAAACAAGAACTTCTTTTCTTTCTCTGACCATTTGATGATGATAACAAAAACAACAGCAATAATAATAATAATAATAATAATAATAATAATAATAATAATAATAATAATAATAATAATAATAATAATAATAATAATAATAATAATAATAATAATAATAATAATAATAATAATAATAATAATAATAATAATAATAATAATAATAATAATAATAATAATAATAATAATAATAATAATAATACTAATACTAATAATACTAATACTAATACTAATAATAATAATAATAATAATAATAATAATAATAATAATAATAATAATAATAATAATAATAATAATAATAATAATAATAATAATAATAATAATAATAATAATAATAATAATAATAATAATAATAATAATAATAATAATAATAATAATAATAATAATAATAATAATAATAATAATAATAATAATAATAATAATAATAATAATAATAATAATAATAATAATAATAATAATAATAATAATAATAATAATAATAATAATAATAATAATAATAATAATAATAATAATAATAATAATAATAATAATAATAATAATTAATAATGTTTATTATCCATAGACTTTGTGCAGTTTCGAACATTGTCAATTTACTCGTACATATCAATTATTACAAAGTAAGTATAAGTATACATATTACTAGTAAATGTTAGATAGTAACAATGTAAAATTAGTAAGAAATTTATATGCAACATATTGACTCCTAACGTAGTTAATTTAACAAAATACACATGCTTCACAGACACACTCCTCTTGGGATTGAATGCTCTCTGCTTCTCTACAAATCTCTTGTCCGGCCACTTATCACATATGCTTCCCAGGTATGGGGTTCGGCTAGCAACACTCATCTCCGAAGGCTACAGGTCCTGCAAAATCGATTTCTGCGCATCGCCACGAATGCCCCTTGGTACGTAAGAAATCAACAACTGCATAAAGAACGTGGTCTCCTTCCTCTTCACCAGTACATACGTCAGATCGCCTCGCTTCTTCTCAAACCTGCCAGATGTTCCAGGAGCTGTGATGTACGACATCGGCGTACGAACCCGCCAGCCCACGCGCCTGAAGAGACGACTCCCACAGGATCTCCTCCTTAGTGACTCTGATTGAAAAAACTATGAATATTGTTTCACAATGACTGTTGTTCTTATCTCTTTGATTACTGTTTGTTTTAATTAACTTATTTTTCTCTTGTTTCACAGTGTTAAGAAGATAATAGGTGCCAACTTGGTTTTCCTCACATGTTATTATATAGTTCATAGAGATTCAATTAGCCAACAAGGATCTGTAAAGCATGTACTGCTGATCGATCATTGAATAAAATAAAAAAATACACATGTATCAATTACATGAATTCCAATCATCCTGTGACATAATACTGGCAATTTAGGCTGCATATTTACATTTCCTCAATTCTTTGTTGACTAAATAGTGTCTTAATAATTTGGGAGAAGCTCAATCATTAGGAGATTTTATATATTTTGGAAATTTATTATAAAATACTCTTGCATGGTTATACGGGTCTTTGGTTGTCATTGATTTATTGACAGAGTACCTAAAATCGTTATTCGCCTCCTAGTCCCGTAAATGCCCCTATTCTTGTTTAATGATATTAATGAATTTTTTCTTTAGTGAATAGAATTAATTTATAAATATATAATGAGTAAATAGTAAGGATTTGCTGGTTAATAACAGTTTCTTTATAGGATTGTATCTTGTTCAAGTGATATATGAATCTTAAACTTATTTTTGTAAATAAATGTCCTATTCATGCTTTTGAAACTAGTATCCCTTGAATTTCTATACCACATTCAAGATGGGCATTAATGAGTCCATAATAAGATAGTTTCAGAACATACTTATGTACATAATTCGCCAACTGACATAGCACAAATAGACTGGAACTCAATACCACGCTTCTTCCTATTATCCATATTGTCACCCAATTAGCGGAAGGCACGACCTGCGACAGCGGAAGGGACCAGAGTCAGCCGAGCCACGCCCCCCATTAATCTCAGTCACTAACTGAGGGGTGATTAGGGAAATGTCACTTGTCGCTGGCCGCCTCTTTCCCCCCTCCCACTGCCATCTGGAATCTTCGCGTGGATTCACGGAAACTAGAGACTTCGAGAAGACGGCGATATTCCTATAAAAAGGGCTGCAGCGAGTGAAGTCAGTAAGTCAGTGCTTGACGTGCTAGCGAACGGACGAGAAGACTGTGTACGTGCATCGGAACGGTAACGGACGAACTGGTGAATCGTAATTGGGTGCATTACGTAATTCTGTGTAATTGGCAAGTGTTCAACTGTAAGTCGGTGGAAATAAAGAACACTGTTGAGTTTGTGTAATTGGACTTTTCATTTCACGAACCTACAAAGTCACAATATTGTCGCGAAACATTAGTTACGAGTAGCCAAGGCTAGATGGCAGGGAGGAGATGGATAGCGTTTAAGCCACGCTTACGCCAATGAGCTAGCGCCTACGGAGGCATGACAGGGTGGGGAGAGGGGAAGCTAAGGAGGTAGCTGGATCTTCGTTCCCCCTCCTCCTCTCGCCTCGAAAGACCGAGAAGCCTCTGGTACAACTTGTTTTCCATTGTGGAGAATTCTCGAGAACCACTGGCTCGCGTATAAATAGGAGTGTGTGCGTGCACAGTTTTGAGTTTTACGGCAAGGTACCGAGTAGTGAGTACAGTGTGAACCTGCGACAGACGAACTGGTGGATTGTAATTGTGTGTGTTACGTAATTCTGCTGTGATTTGCAAGTGTACCAAGTGTATTTATAGGGAAATAAAGAACGTTTTGAATTTCTGCAAACTCGATTTTTAATCCTTCGAACCCACAAAGTCACAATATCTATAATAAACCCAGCACACCAAATTTTGTTACCTAACCTCAAACAGCAGTAGCAGCCGTAAGAATGATTAAGAAACAACTGTGAAGCTACCACAGAGATTTATAAACTTGTAGGTATAGTGGCCGCGTTTAAACCATCCCCAACCGGCTCTCTTTGAAGGGGAAAACTATTCCTCCCCCTAACCACAATGTCATAAACATCTTAGGAAACACCAACCGGGGTCAGAGGTGAAGAATGCTAGGCACGTGTTTACAGCTGAGAATATCCAAGGTTGCCATTGTTTAACATAACGTTTAGAGGCAAAATATAAATAAAGCAATGATTAATGTTTCCTATAAGTAATAGATAATGTTACAACGCTTTGTAACATGACTGAAAAGAGATATGTCACCTATGTTGTTATGCTATTAGTACTTATATTACGTACAAGAACTAAGTGCGTATTATTAGCATAATATCTAAGGAAAGTTTAGTAAAATATCATTACAATTTTCAAAGGGTTAAATTGCATCAATGTTTATGAATTTGCGAGGGATATTTACATGCGAATTAAAGAAGCACTTTGGATATTCTGGTAGTTAATAATAATTTATAAGCAAAGACTGCACGTTAGAGCTTTGTTTATTGCAATCGTGAGCCGATTTATTCTAAAACATTTTCCTTTATTCTATTTGTTGATTTAACAAAGCAATAAACACTTCAAAAGTAAAAAAAAAAAAAGTAAAAAAGACGAACCAATGTATTAAAGAAAAACTAGTAAGGAAACTCTATTAACTCTTTTTAAATTTTCGAAGCTTTTAACAAGGATGTCTGCCAATTTTACAAGTTTGAATAACGTTAAGCAGTATATTTTTTGGGGGAGGGGGGGCTCTTCTACTAAACACAATTTAAATAAGTAATCACGTACACTCCGCATAATAATTAAATATGTCATAAACGCTTTACAACTCGAGAAAGTTTACAAATACTGTTAGATATATATTACAAGTATGAATGGAAATCCATGTTAGGTTCGATACCCACGGTCTCCACATCTTAATTAAATTACGCAAGTGCTAAACGCCAATAACTATTAAACACTAATAAATGTATAAACTACACTAAGTAAAACACTATGTAACTTCTATACATATAAACTTAATTAACATACATAGGAAGCATGTTTGCACAGTTTAAGCTAATTTCTGAGGACACAAGAGAAATATTGCAACAGTGCTTTAACTTGCTGAACGTATTAAGAAGGACGACCCATATGTTTAAGGGTGGAAGACCCTTATAATTGCTTACATGTGAGGAGGAGTGGTCAGAAGGGAAAGCTTTGATGCCGCCTGGGATGCAATGAACGAGGCTACAATACACTGTCGTTTGTTTAAGAAGAACCTTTCTAAGTCGTGTAACATTTGCTCCGTGCTCGTCCACGGCTTTACTTGGTCCGAGGCTTTTTAGCGTCTCTGAATACCAAAAAGTTAGACCACCTTTGGTCCGGACCAAGATAGTCGGAAGATAGTCTAGACCAAAGTGATAAGTATGAATACGTCCCGTAGTAACTGCAAAACAATCCGTAAGTGTTTACATTAGAAGGCTAGAAATTTTCTTGTTAATGTGTATTAATTTTTCAAAATTAAAGACATTTTCGAAAGTACAAATTTCCTCTGATTTGAGAATCACTGTTACACGCTTGTCACGTGAGTACTCATTCTGTGACGAACATTGTCAAAGAAGGCAAACAATTCACCAAATTAGAAGTTTCGATATTTAGATCTCCAGGGAAACATCGGGCAACTAAAGGCGTGCTACCAACTTAGTCAATTTTCAAAAGTGTGTTTTACGTAGAACAATTTATTATTTATATAACAATGGTGAATATCCAACTGTCAGAAGGTTGACCAATTTAGTAAGGGGTAAAATAGAATACACGGATTTTGTATCTTCTATGTATAATATTCTGACATATCTTGGGTTCAAATACAGGAGAACCAACAATGTAAAAGCATCCCTGCGGTTTGAAATTTCAGCAAACCGATGGCCAAATGCCAAAAGCATAATATATGCTTTCTTATACAAAAATATAATTGATATAAATGGTATGTTTGAACACGATTTAAGCAAACACAGCTCTTTAAATGCATTTATATTTACTTTTAATAATTATAGTTAAACCAGATTATAGAACTTTCATTTCTAGTTATTCGCTGGTAAGTTTAATATTGTTATAAACAGATAAATAATTAAATAAACAATTTCTATACTAAAAAATCTGTATGTACTCTATAAGAAACTCTCGTTGTAATTCTGTCACTGAATAAGACATCATTAGCCAGGCAGTTACGCGCTGATTGATTACAAGTTAGAGTAGCTAGGTCAATTAAGTGTTTCAACAAACTCTGTCGACATCAAATCTATTAGCTCAAGGTTCAAGTAATCAGAACGCTAGTACATTCACAAACCACGCTTATATAAAATAGCAGTAAACTAGTTCTGAAAATTACAATTGCTAGAATTTAACAACTGTCAAAGCAAAGGTTGTGTGTCACAAATGAATGAGAACTTTAAAATTTGGCAACGTGTAGGTAATGTAACAACTTTAGTGTTGTAGTGATGGAGTAGACGGGACTAATGTCGACAAACCAGCGCTTATTTCTAAAATTACGGCCTTAAGCCTTTAAACGTTTACAGAAGTATTTTGTTGTGATAGATTATTGGTAGTCGGTAGCGCCTAAGACCGAGCTCTGGATACTGTATTGTCGCAGGTATAGTAGCCGCGTTCATTCCATCCCTCGTGGTATCAAAGCTTTCACTTCCGACCACACCTCCTCAAATGTAAGCAATTATAAGGGTCTTCCACCCTTAAACATATGGAGTGGTCCTTCTCAATACGTTCTAAAAGTTAAAGCGGTGTTGCAATATTTTTCCTGTGTCCTCAGAACTTCGGTACCCTCTATTAGCAAACGTGCCTCTTATGTGTGATAATTAAACTTATATTTATAGAAGTAACATAGTGTTTTAATTAGTGTCGTTTTATAAATTTATTAGTGTTTAATAGTCCTTGGCATTTAGCACTTGCGTAATTTAATTAAGATGTGGAGACCGTGGGAATCGAACCTAACTTGGATATGCTAACATGGATTTCCATTGATACTTGTAATATATACCTAACAGTATTTCTAACCTTTCTCGAGTTGTAAAGCGTTTATCACATCTAATTATTGTGCGGAATGTACGTGAATATTTATTTAAATTTTGTTTAACAGATGCCTCCCACCCCCCAAAAAAATTACACTGCTTAACTTTATTAAAACTTGTAAAATTAGCAGACATTCTATTAAAAAGGTTCCAGCATTTAAAAAGAGTAAAGGAGTTTCCTTACTAGTTTTTTATTTATTTCCTTAGTTCGTTTTTTACTTTTGAAGTATTTCCTGCTTTGATAAATCACCTGAAATTTACCACCTGTAGCTGCCATAGAATAAAGAAAAATGTTTTAGAATAAATCGGCTCACGATTACAATAAACAAAGCTCTAACGTGCAGTCTTTCTTATAAATTATTATTAACTACCAGAATATCCAAAACGATTCTTTAATTTGCAAGTAAATATCCCTCGTAAATTCATGCACACTAATGCAATGTACGCTTTTTAAAATTGTAATGATGTTTTACTAAACTTTCCTTGGATATTATGCTATTAATAGGCATTTAGTTCTTGTGGGTAATATAAGTATTATACCATAACAGAATAGGTAATATATCTTTATGTTATAAAGAGTTGTAAGAGTATGTACTATTATAAGCTACATTAGTTATTTAAAATTCATTTGAAAATATCAATAAGTAAACCAACAGACTAGTTAGTACAGTGAAATCAGCTTGAAGCTTTTTCTTTCTAAATGTTATTTTAAACAACGGCACCAATGGGTATTTTCAGCTATAAACACGTGTCTAACATTCTTCACCCTCCGCCCCGGTAAAACCTAAGATGTTTATGACATTGTGGTTAGGGGTGAGAACAGTTTTTCCGTAAACCAACCACCTGGGGATGCTTTAAGCGTGGTCACTATTAAGTCTGTGCAATTCGGCTGCCTCTTTTGACGAACCCTTATAATCGTTTTACAACCCCGGCCCTCCTTCTCCCAGACCTTTCTGCAAGGTTGCCACCTTTCTCGATACGTCATGGCTATCGTACGAGGATTCGTCTAAATAAATTATCTTATGTCCATTACTGTGATACTTCCTTTTACATATATAGCAACACTTTCCAATTTATTCACACTATTGTCTTCACTTTGATTATTTTAATTTGATTAAAAGTAATCTACTACTTCATTTGCATTTATCACTGCATTTCCCTCCCACAGTCTCCGCATCGTAACAACGAATTTCTGCACGTAATGAAACAGATCAACTGGAAGTTGGAACTTTGGCAACTGAGACCCCACGTGGACTAAACATGCGACTGTCATTTACAGAAAATCAGGGTTGCTATTGGTCCTCAACGACAGTGTTCCATTTCTGAAGTGTGGAGATGGATTTATGACGGTCATTAGTGGGCGGTAGGGTCAGTTTCCTTTGAGCAGTAACTGCACTCGCGTTGACTAGACAGACTTTAACTGTAAGGGAATTTACCGCTTAACGTTTCAGCTCCTCACGGACATTTATGCTTCTCATTGTTACTATACAAACAATAATTTTAAACAGTAAAGTTATTACAATACTTCAATAGCTATAGCTTCTACTGATAATATCCTGAAACAGTTTAACTCTACATTGTCAGTTGACAACTTACTTCAAATCTCGTAGCTCATTTATTACCGCCCTTAAATTTAATAAAAGTTTAGCACTGTAGCAGCTGGCAGTAAATTAAGCAACGATTGCCATCAAACGTATTCCAACTTGACAGAAACGCCAAGATACACGAGTTAATAGTGATATAAATGGCATAAAGGTAATCAAGATAGTTTGTCATTCCAGAGACGATAAAAACAACCAAGTACGTTCCGTATATGGTGGTAGGAATACTGTGACTGTTGAGTGTAAAAAGGAGAGATGGAAGCCCCGCCCACCGTTTAATAACGTAAATGTATCTCTCATTACTGAGGTGTAACCCACTTCCATTAATGCGAAGCGCAAACAGCCTTGGCAGATTATCGCCTTCAGTAATCTTACTTTCTGAATAAATGTCAGAATCGTGCGCAAATAAGACGGTGAGCTGACCTCCACTCTCTTTCTCTCTCTGGTCAACACTCATCACGAGTGACTGACTGACTGCGCTTGTTTCTGACTACTGATACCCTTAACATTAATAGATACATAAACAAATAATAAAGGAGACAGTAAATCTATCTCCAACATTAAAGTCCAATCGGACAATGAATGAAACGATATTCAAACGAGTACAGGGTACATAGAGCTTATAGTTACCAGACATTCATCTTTCAGGATAAGAGAAAACCTCCAACATTAAAGTCCAATCGGACGATGAATGAAACGATATTCAAACGAGTACAGGGTACATAGAGCTTATAGTTACCAGACATTCATCTTTCAGGATAAGAGAAAACCTCCAACGTTAAGTCATACCGGACGATGAATGAAATGATATTCAAACGAGTACAGGGTACCTAGAGCTTATAGTTACCAGACATTCATCTTTCAGTATAAGGGAAAACCTCCAACGTTAAGTTATATCGGACAATGAATGAAATAATATTCAAACGAGTACAGGGTACCTAGAGCTTATAGTTACCAGACATTCATCTTTCAGTATAAGGGAAAACCTCCAACGTTAAGTCATATCGGACAATGAATGAAATGATATTCAAACGAGTACAGGACACATAGAGCTTATAGTTACCAGACATTCATCTTTCAGGATAAGAGAAAACCTCCAACGTTAAGTCATACCGGACGATGAATGAAATGATATTCAAACGAGTACAGGGTACCTAGAGCTTATAGTTACCAGACATTCATCTTTCAGTACAAGGGAAAACCTCCAACGTTAAGTCATATCGGACAATGAATGAAATAATATTCAAACGAGTACAGGACACATAGAGCTTAGAGTTACCAGACATTCATCTTTCAGTATAAGGGAAAACCTCCAACGTTAAGTCATATCGGACAATGAATGAAATAATATTCAAACGAGTACAGGACACATAGAGCTTAGAGTTACCAGACATTCATCTTTCAGTATAAGGGAAAACCTCCAACGTTAAGTCATATCGGACAATGAATGAAATAATATTCAAACGAGTACAGGACATATAGAGCTTATAGTTACCAGACATTCATCTTTCAGTATAAGGGAAAACCTCCAACGTTAAGTCATATCGGACAATGAATGAAATAATATTCAAACGAGTACAGGACACATAGAGCTTAGAGTTACCAGACATTCATCTTTCAGGATAAGAGAAAGCCTCCAACGTTAAGTCATATCGGACGATGAATGAAATGATGTTCAAATGAGTACAGAATACATAGAGCTTATAGTTAGAAGATATTCATCTTTCAGGATAAGAGAAAACCTCCAATGTTAAGTCATATCGGACGATGAATGAAATAATATTGAAACGAGTACAGGATACATAGAGCTTATAGTTACCAGACATTCATCTTTCAGGATAAGAGAGATCCTCCAACGTTAAATCATATCGGACGATGAATGAAATTATATTGAAACGAGTACAGGATACATAGAGCTTATAGTTACCAGACATTCATCTTTCAGGATAAGAGAGATCCTCCAACGTTAAGTCATATCGGACGATGAATGAAATTATATTGAAACGAGTACAGGGTACCTAGAGCTTATAGTTACCAGACATTCATCTTTCAGGATAAGAGAAAACCTCCAACGTTAAGTCATGTCGGACAATGAATGAAATGACATTCAAACGAGTACAGGATACATAGACCTTATAGTCACCAGACATTCATCTTTCAGAATAAGTAAACCTCCAACGTTAAGTCATATCAGACGATGAATGAAATGATGTTCAAACGAGTACAGGGTACATAGAGCTTAGAGTCACCAGACATTCATCTTTCAGGATAAGAGTAAACCTCCAACGTTAAGTCATATCAGACGATGAATGAAATGATGTTCAAACGAGTACAGGGTACATAGAGCTTGTAGTCAACAGACATTCATCTTTCAGGATAAGAGTAAACCTCCAACGTTAAGTCATATCAGACGATGAATGAAATGATGTTCAAACGAGTACAGGGTACATAGAGCTTATAGTTTCCAGACATTCATCTTTCAGGATAAGGGAAAACCTCTAACGTTAAGTCATATCGGACGGTGAATGAAGTGATGTTCAAACGAGTACAGGGTAAATAGAGCTTAGAGTTACCAGACATTCAACTTTCAGGATAAGAGTAAACCTCTAACGTTAAGTCATATCGGACGATGAATGAAACGATATTCAAACGAGTACAGGGTACCTAGAGCTTATAGTTACCAGACATTCATCTTTCAGTATAAGGGAAAACCTCCAACGTTAAGTCATATCGGACAATGAATGAAATGATATTCAAACGAGTACAGGACACATAGAGCTTATAGTTACCAGACATTCATCTTTCAGGATAAGAGAAAACCTCCAACGTTAAGTCATATCGGACAATGAATGAAATGATATTCAAACGAGTACAGGACACATAGAGCTTATAGTTACCAGACATTCATCTTTCAGGATAAGAGAAAACCTCCAACGTTAAGTCATATCGGACAATGAATGAAATGATATTCAAACGAGTACAGGACACATAGAGCTTATAGTTACCAGACATTCATCTTTCAGGATAAGAGAAAACCTCCAACGTTAAGTCATATCGGACGATGAATGGAATGATATTCAAACGAGTACAGGGTACCTAGAGCTTATAGTTACCAGACATTCATCTTTCAGGATAAGAGAAAACCTCCAACGTTAAGTCATATCGGACAATGAATGAAATGATATTCAAACGAGTACAGGACACATAGAGCTTATAGTTACCAGACATTCATCTTTCAGGATAAGAGAAAACCTCCAACGTTAAGTCATATCGGACAATGAATGAAATGATATTCAAACGAGTACAGGACACATAGAGCTTATAGTTACCAGACATTCATCTTTCAGGATAAGAGAAAACCTCCAACGTTAAGTCATATCGGACAATGAATGAAATGATATTCAAACGAGTACAGGACACATAGAGCTTATAGTTACCAGACATTCATCTTTCAGGATAAGAGAAAACCTCCAACGTTAAGTCATATCGGACGATGAATGAAACGATATTCAAACGAGTACAGGGTACCTAGAGCTTATAGTTACCAGACATTCATCTTTCAGTATAAGGGAAAACCTCCAAAGTTAAGTCATATCGGACAATGACTGAAATGATATTCAAACGAGTACAGAATACATAGAGCTTAGAGTTACCAGACATTCATCTTTCAGGATAAGAGAAAACCTCCAACGTTAAGTCATATCGGACGATGAATGAAATGATGTTCAAATGAGTACAGAATACATAGAGCTTATAGTTACCAGACATTCATCTTTCAGGATAAGAGAGATCCTCCAACGTTAAGTCATATCGGACGATGAATGAAATGATATTGAAACGAGTACAGGGTACCTAGAGCTTATAGTTACCAGACATTCATCTTTCAGGATAAGAGAGATCCTCCAACGTTAAGTCATATCGGACGATGAATGAAATGATATTGAAACGAGTACAGGGTACCTAGAGCTTATAGTTACCAGACATTCATCTTTCAGGATAAGAGAGATCCTCCAACGTTAAGTCATATCGGACGATGAATGAAATGATATTGAAACGAGTACAGGGTACATAGAGCTAAGAGTTACCAGACATTCATCTTTCAGGATGAGAGATCCTCCAACGTTAAGTCATATCGGACGATGAATGAAATGATATTGAAACGAGTACAGGATACATAGAGCTTATAGTTACCAGACATTCATCTTTCAGGATAAGAGAAAACCTCCAACGTTAAGTCATATCGGACGATGAATGGAATGATATTCAAACGAGTACAGGGTACCTAGAGCTTATAGTTATCAGACATTCATCTTTCAGGATAAGAGAGACCCTCCAACGTTAAGTCATATCGGACGATGAATGAAAGGATATTGAAACGAGTACAGGGTACATAGAGCTAAGAGTTACCAGACATTCATCTTTCAGGATAAGGGAAAACCTCCAACGTTAAGTCATATCGGACGATGAATGGAATGATATTCAAACGAGTACAGGGTACATAGAGCTTATAGTTACCAGACATTCATCTTTCAGTATAAGGGAAAACCTCCAAAGTTAAGTCATATCGGACAATGACTGAAATGATATTCAAACGAGTACAGAATACATAGAGCTTAGAGTTACCAGACATTCATCTTTCAGGATAAGAGAAAACCTCCAACGTTAAGTCATATCGGACGATGAATGAAATGATGTTCAAATGAGTACAGAATACATAGAGCTTATAGTTACCAGACATTCATCTTTCAGGATAAGAGAGATCCTCCAACGTTAAGTCATATCGGACGATGAATGAAATGATATTGAAACGAGTACAGGGTACCTAGAGCTTATAGTTACCAGACATTCATCTTTCAGGATAAGAGAGATCCTCCAACGTTAAGTCATATCGGACGATGAATGAAATGATATTGAAACGAGTACAGGGTACCTAGAGCTTATAGTTACCAGACATTCATCTTTCAGGATAAGAGAGATCCTCCAACGTTAAGTCATATCGGACGATGAATGAAATGATATTGAAACGAGTACAGGGTACATAGAGCTAAGAGTTACCAGACATTCATCTTTCAGGATGAGAGATCCTCCAACGTTAAGTCATATCGGACGATGAATGAAATGATATTGAAACGAGTACAGGATACATAGAGCTTATAGTTACCAGACATTCATCTTTCAGGATAAGAGAAAACCTCCAACGTTAAGTCATATCGGACGATGAATGGAATGATATTCAAACGAGTACAGGGTACCTAGAGCTTATAGTTATCAGACATTCATCTTTCAGGATAAGAGAGACCCTCCAACGTTAAGTCATATCGGACGATGAATGAAAGGATATTGAAACGAGTACAGGGTACATAGAGCTAAGAGTTACCAGACATTCATCTTTCAGGATAAGGGAAAACCTCCAACGTTAAGTCATATCGGACGATGAATGGAATGATATTCAAACGAGTACAGGGTACATAGAGCTTATAGTTACCAGACATTCATCTTTCAGGATAAGAGAAAACCTCCAACGTTAAGTCATATCGGACGATGAATGAAATGATATTCAAACGAGTACAGGGTACATAGAGCTTACAGTTACCAGACATTCATCTTTCAGGATAAGAGAAAACCTCCAAAGTTAAGTCATATCGGACAATGAATGAAATGATATTCAAACGAGTACAGGGTACATAGAGCTTACAGTTACCAGACATTCATCTTTCAGGATAAGAGAAAACCTCCAACGTTAAGTCATATCGGACAATGAATGAAATGATATTCAAACGAGTACAGGGTGCATAGAGCTTACAGTTACCAGACATTCATCTTTCAGGATAAGAGAAAACCTCCAACGTTAAGTCATATCGGACGATGAATGAAATGATGTTCAAACGAGTACAGAATACATAGAGCTTAGATTTACCAGACATTCATCTTTCAGGATAAGGAAATCCTCGAGAGCAACTTCACCCTGACCTAGATTCAAACTAGGGACCTTTGAACACGAGACAGACAGGCTGCCACCACGCTTTAGAACCGGACAAGTGTAATTTAAGAAGCACAAGTCTGTCACGGAGAGGTCACTAGCTACGAAGGTTAAGCGTCGAGGGGATAAAAAAACAATTAGTTTTCAGTGAGTGTAGGTAAGGGAGTTAATGTTCCATTACCTGGAATTCAGACACGCATAGACAACGTTTTGGAAATTAGAAGAGAAAATGATATTCTTAGACGTTAGCAAGTGACAGAGTGAAAATTGCGTTTTAGATACGTTTGGCAACCTGGTATACCAATTTTGCTGGGATTAGGTAATGAAGTACTCGGGCCGAAGCTCCCAGTCCCTCCGGAAAGGGAGTTGCTCGTTTGGGTAGGCTTCGATGTGGGAGTGGTTCCCGATACCCACGGGAGATCGGTGACGTCTGGGCGGCTCCGCCGTGAGACGGGGTTGTTAGTTCCCGGGTGGCTTACCTGCAGAGCTAGTAGTTGGTGTGCTAGATTTCTAGCGGCCCGACCGAGATAATCGGTGGTCTTCCCTGATAGACTGACGCGGTAAGTGGCGTATCCAGTTCCTTCCCGTAAAAGTGGGAGGGCTTGTTAGATTTTAGGTCTTCTCCTAATGGAAATAGCCCCGAAATGCCTCGGGCGCCCTTTTTTGGGGACAACTTTGACAGTTCCCGGGTAATAGAGAGGAACGTTTGACGTCCCACGTAAATAGCTCTCCCTGAACAAGGGGTCTTAAGACCGCGCTTGGGTTATACAAGGGCTGTTCAACAAAGAATGATCATAATTTTTTACGGTCATAATTTTTGCACTAAAATTCAATTTTATTATATTCTGTTAGCTTAATGTGAAACAAACACGCCGTAGTAGTTTACTTGTTGGTACTCCTGATTCCCGCCTCTGAGAAACAGGCAAGTTCAGACATGTGCGGCATCGCCTACCGCTGCAATGGAGGCAATACGCGAGGAACAAATACCGGCTTTGAAATTCTGCTTTCGTCTTAACAAATCTTCGGTTAAGGGCTATACAATGTTACAGGAGGCCTATGGAGAGTCTGTTCTTCCATACAGCACAGCTCGAAGGTGGTTTAAAATGTTTAAAGAGGGGAGACACTCAATTTCAAAGGAAGGTGGACCCGGTGCTCCAGCTACTACTCTTATGGAAGAAAACATCAACACTGCTGCTGCCATTGTGAGACAGGATCAACGAGTTACCTTAAAATCACTTTTTGAAATACTGAACATTTCATTGGGTGCCACCCACACGTTGGTGACAGAAACATTACACGCGAGACGTGTTTGTGCGCGATGGGTTCCAAGACTGTTGATTCCCGAACAAAAGGGCATTCGCATGCAGGTCTGCATGCAGTTAAAGTTGATGTTAGAAGAAGATCCGGAGTTTGTTTCAAACGTAATCACTGCTGATGAAACTTGGCTACATCATTTTGATCCTGAGAGCAAACAGCAAAGCTCAGTGTGCAAATCTCCTTCATCACCAACCCCGAAAGGAGCAAAAGAGGTTGCTTCGGCTGGGAAAGTTATGGTCATCTGATGCTTTGCTATTCATGGAATGGTTTATCAGCATGTTGTACCTGCACACACATCAGTAACTGGACAATATTACAGGGATGTCCTGAAAACATTGCAAGTCCATATCAGGCGCAAAAGACCACATTTCCGTGAAGAAGGCTGGATGCTGCACCACGAGAATGCACTGCCACATGTTGCCAATGTGTTTGCAACGTGAAGTGCATCTCTCACCTTCCCTGTAGTCTGGGTTTAGCCCCATGTGACCTTTTTCTATTCCCTAACATGAAGAAAGGTCTTCGTGGGAGGCCTTATCCATCATCAGAAGCAGTAGTGGAAGCTGCGGAGGCGATTTTGAAGGATCTCTCAAAAATGGTTTCCTGCATGTCTTTGAAGACTGGCAGAAACGCTGGGACAAGTACATCGCATTCAGGGGAGGCTATTTTGAGAGGGACCATCAAAATTTTGAGGATGAGTAAAGATACGTTAAAAAAAATGGGATCATTCTTTATGGAACGGCCCTCGTACACAGGTACTTGGCGGTAGGGAATTCCCAGCTCAGCATTTCAGTCACTTGCAGCAACCAACGCTTTTCATTGCTATTACAGAAACCGTTATTTTGAACAGTTAAGTTATTGGTAGTTCAGCAGATATAAATACTTTAATATTTACAGTTTGTACTGATAATATCTGATATGACTTCACGTTGGAGGATAAAAGTGAAAAAAAAAAAAAAAAAAGATTCCAAATGTATGCATTTTTAGTGCAACATCTTTGTGTGTGTGTGTGTGTGTGTGTGTGTGTGTGTGTGTGTGTGTGTGTGTGTGTGTGTGTGTGTGTGTGTGTGTGTTTGTTTCCTTTTGCTTTCTTTTTTTTTCATTTCCCTTTAACCTATATGGTTATATCAAGGCTTTATACTTGAGATGCAATCTACCGTTAGTTGCGTATTCAAAACATTCATTTCCGCTTCCAGCTGGGCATCTAATTCTTTAGAGAAGTGTAAGCAGGTAGTACGTAGTACGGTAGTACTGAAGTTTGAAGCGAATGACACAAGAGAAAATACGTTTACTATGTCCCTAAAAAGCATGTACAGGCTGTTGTTAACATATGATATAGGTAACAGGTGCAAGGAACTAATACGTTAATGTAATTGTTTATTGCCAATGAGAGAGTTAGCTTAAAGTGCAGTACTTTGTCAGATTAATAGTAATAATTGTAAAATGTGTCACATATGTGGAAACTGTGTCACTGAAAGGACAAGTAACAAGGCCTGCTGCGACACTTGTTTAATATTTATCATGGCCTACCTCATTAAAAGCGCGGCTGGAATTAATTGGCTTCTCTTTCATAACACAGGCGCGTTCGTCAGCTCAAACAAAACTGGGACAAAATACGCTGGACAGGGTTATCTGACAACTTGACAACGCTGCAGTTCAAAGTCATACCAATACTTTGTTTGATGGATATGGCGCTATAAAGCACTTCCAATTTGATTTCATAAGGTACTCTAATATTAGAAAGGAATAACTAAACCCTTGTACCTGAATGCTTACGAAGAAAGCCTCCACTTTTAGTTGAAAACATCATGAAGCACAAAACAGTTGTTACTGCACGGAATAGTCACTGCACACACAGTCTAAAAACAAAAGCCAGTTGCAAGGAATATACCTACAGATAGTCAACAAACAGAAGACAATCGAGCCTGTGAAGAAGACAATCGAGGCTGGTTGCTTAGCTCGGTCGGTAGATCACCTGCCTATCATGCTAGAGGTCCCGGGTTCGATTCCCGGCTGGGGGTGGGGATTTTTCTCCGACCAAGGTAATTCCTTATCTTCCCTAGAGTCTGGAAGTATGAATGAGAGTGCGAATGTGTGCGTGATCCACTGATTACAACCCAACGAATACGAGTTAAGACCTTTGATATGTTGCTAAGGAGAACGGCCGCCGATATAACCATTGCAGTTAAAGCCGGTATAGAAATGGGGGGGGGGGAAGACAATCGAACTGTTCCTTTCAGTGTCATTTATCAAATACATACACATATGTATGTAATGACAGAGTCAAAGTTCATAATATTTGTTCTAATTCTATAAGCTGATGTATGTACTGAAGTTTCTCAGTGTTTCATTATTTATTTTGTACTTAAGTTGCAATCAGTTTGTTAGAAAGCGTTCTAAATAACTGTATAAAGAGAGAAAACTGCCACATTGGGTGGTTTCCTCTGTGGCACATTCGGGAGGTCCGGGTTCGATTCCAGTGGCCGAACTACCTGAACCATGGGTTATGTAGGGGTTTTCCCGGGTCGCCAGGTTAATTACATCCCCCGTAATTTCTGTCCCTCCATTTCATCTCCATTATCATTTCACATCATCTCTCGTCTGGTAGTTTCTTTCAGGTTAGAAGTGTCCACGGGTGTTTCGGCGTTGCATGGCAGGATGATATGCTCTTAGTAAACAGTTCCTCCTCCGGTATGAGTCTCCGATCTTCGAAACCAGTCATAACAGGGTGTTATGTCGGTTGTAATGGCCTGCCAGGGAGTTCCCAATTGGTAAAGTGTAGGAACTCTTTGGGACGGCAGCCCTCTGTCTCCTCTCACCTCATCCTTTCTCCCGGGTGTGCCCCACTTGGGGACATAGGCACAGACCAAGTTTGGACCTTCGTGTCGAATCCCTTCCATAGCGTAATCAGTCCACATACCATTAAATAATTTGTTATTTTATTAATTGAGAAGATTTTTCTCGATCATCACAGACTTTTTTTGCATTCCAAAGAGATTAATTTGATGGATGTCGTTCCATTTATAGGTTAAGGGTTTCTACTTTGTGTAATGACAGTGGGGCCAAAAAGAAGGTATAAAAGTTCAATATTAAACCTCTATAAACGAGTGCTCAGACAAAAGTGCCTTTTCAGATGTTGAAAGACTATCGGAGAGATATTAAGGAATACGATGTTCCCTCTGTGTTTTTGCATAATTTTGTATGAATACCGAAAGGTTTTTCATAAGTTATGTGTAATATATGGGTCGGTATTAAATTACAACTATAAGGGATAAAGGGACAGGATTCTGTACAAAACTTTCTAGATCATTGGACAATAATTTGACACGAAAGGTGAGAGATAAATTAAATCAAATAATTCTTCACGGGTGTTTAAAAACCTAACTGCAGCATTAGCAAAATCGATAGTTCTGTATATACAGGCTGATACGCTGGGCATTGTAGCTGTACTTAAGTTTACAAAACTGGTTCTCCACTTCCCTTCATTTCCCTAGGGCCACGAGCTCGTGGACAGACAGTACTTGCACTTGGTAGTCCAGTACCATCCAAACCACTGACCTTCCTTTGGCAACATTATATCGTTTGTCAATCTGAATGACATATATGGGATCTTTCATGTCCTATTATCCTTGAAAAGATATCAATTAATAAAACGTTTGCTATATTTTGAAGAGCTCTATCTATTGGCACTCTTTTTAACCACTACTCCTATTTAAAATGTTAAAGCGAACCGCCACTGCTGTTTAGAGCTGATTCGAGTGAAAGTTCACACGTACTTAGTTATAAATATTTGTCTCGAAGGTTTAAATGTTTCATTTTCCAAAATATAAAATGATAGTTACGCGTGGTCTGGTTACTCTAGAGGCATATGTTGAGTTTGAAGAAAATTTGAGGTTACATTTCATATCTGAACGAAACTGAATGACATGACGTATACAACGGTTTGGAGTAGGGTGTAAGCACATCGGGGTATGTTCGTGGCTGAGGGATGAAGTGAGGGGAGACATGGCATCAGGAGGCAGGTTAGATATTGTGACTTTGTGGGTTCGTAGAATTAAAAGTCCAACTTGCAGATATTAAAATCCTTCTTTATTTCCGTAGAAATACACTTTGTACACCAGCAGAACTACGTAACACATACGTACGCAATCTTCAAGTCCGTCTGCCGCAGGTCCACACAGCAACTCTTCTCTCAGCCCTTGCCGAACTGCTCTAGACTTGTCCAGTGCATAGCTTATATACACCAATCGCAGTATCTGGAAGTTTCCCGAAACCTGTCGACATCGCACGAAGCCAATGGAAGCCTCACGGACCCTCGCGGTGAACCGAGAATAATCCAGACCATCACCGTCTCTTTCTCCCTCTGTTGCTCTCTCTGCCACTCCTTCAGCAAGTGCCAACCAATCACACGAGTGAGCGTGGCTTGAACGCTATCTGTCTCTTTCTTTTCCTGCCAGCTCGCTTCGGAAAAGCGATCACTCGCGACAATATTGATACTGCCCGGTGGTAGTTCTTACAACCCTCTCTCCTGAACCCCCAAACAAATTTTGACACTCTCTGGAGATCCCAGAGCCCAAGAGGATAAGGACTTACAGAGAGCCAATTCCCGCTGACACTCCAGCATCCCCGAAACCGCCAACCAGGATAACAGGAGAATTGAAGAGTAATGGAGGAACAAGAAATTAAGGCAGCATTCAACTAGCTACATTGGAAAACTCCTGAACCAGGAAGGTCGGCCGCTGGTCTCGCACCTAGGACATCCTGAATGCAAAGTTGGACACGTTACGGCGCCACCATCTCACTCGGTAATTGGGACTAATCCCCCGTATCCCACAAAAAACAAAGTTGTTAGAAAGGGAGAGGAATGCCATGAACGTAATGCGATGTATGCGCTATGGCTCAAGGTTATTGGTATGTCTCCGCCGGGAACGCTAAACATATTGTAGCGAGCATTGTTGGTGTCCGGCGCTCAAAGGGTTCGGCGCGGAGAGATAAGGGACAGATAGAGCCGTGCGGAGATAAAGAGCTTGACGAAAGAGATAGAGACAGCGCGGAGATAAAAGGCTTGCCGAAACAAATAAACAGAGATAACTGGAAACTTCTAGTGACATCTTGATTGATAAAGAATATTCCACAACCATCTAGAATCATTAATGGTCATATAAAAGGAAGCCGCGGTTCGTTGGAGGACAGTCGTAAGGGTAATGTTGTAAACAGAGTCGTAATGAGAGAGTGGTAATTGAATTGGACCCGTATAGCTGTATTTTGAAAGTGAACGCTTTTGTATGTGGACGGCGACGTTGAAAGATTGTTATTCTGCTACTATAAGGATTGGTCAAAGTGTATTTCTACGAAAATACAGAACATTTTGAATTTCTGCAAATTGGATTTTTAATTCAACGAACCCACAAAGCCATAATGTTCGTCCATCGTAAACGCAATCGCCAGGTAACTAGAACCTTTTAGGAGTTTCTGTTTCTCGAACGATCTGGACCTCTTTGTAAACTCCCATTGGCTATATAGACGGGCGCCTTCGAAAGTAGGTGAGTGAGTGAGTTAGGGAGAATCCAAAGAATGAGGTAATTTATAATGATAAAAACAATTCCTCAACTACGGTTTATGGCTTAGGGCTCATAGCCTTGCCATTGTAGCGTGTTGTTCACTCAAATGTTGGCAGCTCTGAAGTGTACTAAACTCTCCTTATTATCACAAGAGAAAGCACAGAGTCGTAAGATACTGCGACTTTGTGGGCTCATAGAATTAAAAGCCTTGTTTGAAGAAATTTAAAGTGCTCTTTATTTCAGTAAAAGACACACTTTGTACACCCCTTACAGGCTCTAAAAATACCGTGTCATACACACAGTAGTCTCTCGTTGCTTCTCCACACGTAAACAAACGAAAGAATGCACTTGCGGTATACTTCAAAGGTCCACTACACAGCTGCACACACAATTAACAGTTCTCAAATTACAACTGACTCGATTTAACAGCCGTGGCGCTTTTATATCTCCAGTCACTGTTTCTAGAAATTAATGGAACGCTTGGTAACAATCGAGACGATATCAGAAAAGACGAAACTTTCCGACATCTATCTGTCTCTTCCTTTCTCTCTTTCAGGAAGCGTTTAGCTCCGCACCGCCTGTCTCTTAGGCACGCGCCGGCCGCGGCTCGCCGCACAACAGTGCCTAGTGACAATACTAAGATTGTTAAAAATTGGTACTAAAATAATTACAGGTAAATCAAAGAGTATTCAAATGAAAGGGGTACTAACGTTTGAAACTTGAATTAGGGAGGCCACGGCTTTGATCCCTGGTGTTCAAACAATTAGACCAAAGACTTTTTTTCCCTTTTCGGTTTTCCTTTTTCTTTGTGTTCCATTTGTACCCCACCTTTAACTTCAAAGGTCATACCGGCGGCCGTTCTCCTTTGGAACATACGTTGGGTTTTAATCATTAGATCACGCACGCATTCACACTCTCATTCATACTTTCAGACTCTGGGGAAGATGGGGAATTATCTTGGTCCCCACCACCAGCCGGGAATCGAACCCAGGACCTCTAGCACGTCAGTTAGGTGCTCTAACGACTATGTTATGGGTCCAGCCACGGTTTTTCTTGGTTACTGGGGGAAATGCTGTATTGTTCCGTGACTTCCCATTCCTCTATTTAATTTCACTATCACTTAATCCAGCATTTCCCACTCGGAACTGTCGGCGATGTGGGACTGTGGCGCTCCTATGCAATACAATTTGCGCTCTGTAATTTTTTTCTCGGGATAGGGGTGGCGCTGCAGTCACCTGTCACCGCAGGATGGTAGGGGAGGGGATCTGCCCCTTCAGCTGCTGTGGTGCGGGCACTGCGGACCCTTAGCACTCATGGTACCTCTGACGTTACTAGGGGAACCTCGCGCAGAACATTTGAGCCCATTCCTGAATAGGTGTTGTTCGGATTGAGTTGGACTCGAGGGGGCAGTGTTTTCCCAACACCCGTGGGAGATCGGTTACCTCCGGCCAGGCTTCGGCCGCCCCGAGGGCGCAGAGGGTTGCCTAAGAAGTTCCGGGTACTAGCCTGCAGAGCTAGTAGAGGGTGTGCTAGATCACCAGGCGGGCCCACCGAGATTATTCGGTAGTCTTCCCTGTGGGGTCGATGAGCGTAAGTGGCACACTTCCACCCGTCTTGAGTCCACAGGACCAGATTGGGGGGGGGGGCTGTTAGTCTCTAGGTTTTGCCATATGGAAAGAGCCTTGCAGGCGCCGGGCGCCCTTCGCGAACAGCTCGGTCACTCCCTGGGAAAATCTGTTTAGTTAACGCATGTGCAGTTCAGAGTCAAAGGAACCTGAGCCTCCCGCCCACTAATGACCGTCCTAAATCTATCTCCACACTTCAGAAATGGAACACTGTCGTTGAGAACCAATAGCAACCCTGATTTTCTCGAAGTGACAGTTGCATGTCTACTCCACGTGGAGTCTCAATTGCCAAAGTTCCAACTTCCAGTTGATCTGTTTCATTAGGTGCAGAAATTCGTTGTGTGTCACGATGTGGAGACCGTGGGAGGGAAATGCAGTGGTAAATGCAAATGAAGTAATAGATCACCTTCAGTCAAGTGAAAATAATCTAAGTGAAGACCATAGTGTGAATAACTGGGCCGAGTCATGTTACTGGAAAAGCCTCAAAAAACAAAGTTATAACGGGAACTGTTTCTAAGCAAATTCAAGCGCTTGTTTTGAACACATATAAATATGCGCTGAAAAAAAATCTGTAAGGGGTCGTGCGATGAACCTGATGATAAATTCTGGGTATTCACAGAAATATTGTGACGAAAGGAATACCAAAGACACCGAGCAAGCGTGAAAACAAAAGGAAACGTTTCTCTAAAGTAGATAATTTCACATGCGTTTTAATTCGTCGAGAAATTTATAGATTCCATGCAAAAGGGAAAGCGCCCACCTTAGACGAATTGGTTGCACATTTGCAAGAAATTTGTGATTTTCCTTATGGGCATTACACTTTGCGCGGTCTCCTAAATGAGCTGGGTTTCAAATACCGCACTTTGAATAAGTTAAGGGTTATTATGGAATCCAGTAGAATTGTAGCTTGGCGATATATATATATATATATATATATATATATATATATATATATATATATATATATATATATATATATCAAAACTAAGGAAGTTTCGCAGTAATGGACATAAGATAATTTATTTAGACGAAACCTCGTACGACACCCATGACGTATCGAGAATGGTGGCAACCTTGCAGAAAGATCTGGGAGAAGAGGGGTCGGGGGTTGTAAAACGATAAGGGTTCGTCAAAGGCAGAGGCCGACGTGCACACGCGTTAACTAAACAGACTATAGAGAGGGAGGTCGGTCTTCACTTTATAACGGCTGCCCTACGTATAGATACCCTCGACCCTATATGACATGACATGTCACCGCAGCAGGGTGTAACCCATAGAGTTAGCTTCGGACATCTGTTGCGCACACGTTAGGGACGGCCTTTGACGCACCCATCTCTCCCTTCCCTCCTAAACGAATTGTGAGTTTCCCTACACCTGCACTCTACTTTAGAGAGATTTCAAATGCATGTTTTGGAACTAAAGCTAAATTCTTTGAATCTTTACTCTCCAAAAGAAACACAGCACTGACGTCAGAAGTTCACGTAATTCGCTGTAAATGAGCAGTAGGATACAAACAATCTACTTCAATGTTACATCCATTAGAAATGGAATACGAGCATTACAGCACCCAGCCTAATGACCGAAACACCATTAACGTTAGCAGACCGTTGCTGTCTGATGTAATGGCTTGTGCCTTTCTTTGTTACGCAGGAGAATGGTGCACACTTCCATAAAAGGCACCATCATTTTAATCTACTTAATAAGACTTAAACAGGCTAAGCATTTTTACTTTCTCTACCGTAAGTTAAGTAAATACAGTTACTCCAAAAGGTATTCGTCTAATGCATGAGTTTATGTTTAAGGATGTATGGATAGTGGAAAATGGCCAGCACAAGTACAGAAGGGACACTGTCTTATTTATTTATTAGTGAAAAAGAGAATAAAATAAAGAAACATATAGTATCTATTCATATATATAGTTAAACATTCAAAAGTAAAGATATGCAATATAGGATACAAAATAAGTATTTGTCTGCATACGGAAAATGGTGTAGAATGTTAGGGTTAGTACTTAGTAGGCCCTCCATTCCTCTTTATAATCTCTTGCATTCTCCTTGGCATGAACTTCACAAAAGATTGTGTTATTTCCACTGTAATTTTACGCCATTCCTGTAGTACAGCGTTGTTTAGATTCTATATTGTCACCCAATTATCGGAAAGCCCGACCAACGACAGCTGAGAAGGGACCAGGGGCATCCAAGCCACACCCACCCATTAGTCTCAGTCACTAACTGAGGGGATGATTAGGGAGGTGTCACTTGTCGCTGGCCGCCTCTTCCCCCCTTCCCTGCCGTATGGAACCTTCGCGGTGAATCACTGAAACTAGTGGCTTCGAGAAAACGGCGATATTCCTATAAAAAGGGCTGCAGTGAGTGAATTCAGTCAGTGCTTGGCAAGCAACGAAGGAGCGCCGTGTTAGTGAACGCACGAGAAGACTGTGTACGTGTATCGGAGGATTGTACGTAATTGCGAGAGCAAAACGGGAACTGTAACGGACGAACTGGTGAATCGTAATTGTGTGCATTACGCAATTCTGTGTAATTGGCAAGTGTTCAACTGTAAGTCGGTGGAAATAAAGAACATTTTTGAGTGGTGCAATCGGACTTTTCATTTCACGAACCCACAAAGTCACAATATATTAGATATCTGATTATTCTTAATATTTTTGTTCAGCATACACCACAAATTCTGTATTGAATTCATGTTTGGGGATTGCGGTGTTGTCGACATCCATCGTGGAGTATTGTACAACAACCATAGCCTCGCATCTAGAGTTGTGTGTTTTGGATCATTATCTTGTGTGAAAATATAATCCTCAGAAAGACCCATATTACTCACACTTCTGGACAGACGTGTTTTTAGGATGTTTGTATAAACCTTATGCTTGATAATTCCATTAATAAAACGCAAATCCCCCACACCATTTGCACTCATGTAGCCGCAGACAAGTACTGAACCGCCTCCATGTTTAACTGAAGCTGTTATATTTGTCTCCTCAAGCTCACAGCTCTTTTTTCTCCGCACAATTCCTTGCGCTTTTGACTTTAAGAGCTCAGATTGTCTCTCGTCAGTAGATACACCGTTTGTGGCGATTTACTATCCAAAACCTTAGCCTATATACGGCTAGTGTCAAGAAATGATTAATTTCCATCACTTAACTTAAATAATAAGAGTTAAATGATAAAGTCTGGGAGTTAAGTACTCACAGTTGTAAGTCGCCACAAACGATGTATCTCGAGAGCCCCTAGAGGGGAAATATATGAGTCAAATGCAGAATTTAATGTCATGACGGCAAGTTGGCTATGGTAGCTCAATGGGTTAGAGCGACTGGACGGAAACCAGGAGATACGTGGTTCAAATCCCGGCCATGGCATTGAATTTTTCATGTTGACTCTATCTATTAGGATAACTTAATGACACTTCTGAGAAAATATTAACTGTCGAAAATGTTTCCATGTAAAGGGCCATTTTGGTTGCGGGGATTTTCTTCAAGATCTTCGTGTCGCATTTTTGGAAAATGGTGAACTTAAATACGAAGTTTGGTGTTTAACGGCTTTTTTTTTTCGTTTTTGAGTTAAACTATTAATAGACACAAGGACATATATAGGCTTTTAATTAATGTATATTTCAGAACAGGGAACCTCAAAACATGCATTCCCAGTAAAATCTCGATATTTTTTTTTATGATGTGGAATGTCGTATTTCCTGTACATAATACACTCACTCCTATAAATAATCGGACAGACTGTGCATTTCACTATGGAGAGCTCTATAAAGCAGGATAGATTATGTGCATCAGTGTTAAGCAAAAATCATTTGCTATAAACATCAATTTTAGAGATTGAAAATGTTGCTAAACTAAGAGCTTCCCCATTCAACCTTGTTTACATCATGAGTTTACGACACAAAAAGAATCGGACAGAACAAATGAAATGCAATACAAACGTGTAGGTGAAGTCTGTCAGTAGACAAAACAACATCGTAGAAGAAGTACGTCAACTGTTCACCAAGAAGAAGGCAGGAGCATTGTATGGGGCGCAGAGGTAAGCAGAGATAGTTAGTGATCTATCACTATGAAAAGAACGAAACATACCGGGAAATAGCAGAGATTGTGAATCTTAGCAAAAGTACAGTTAGTGACATAATTCACCGGTATAAGTATGAAGACAGAATTGAATCTCGAGCAAAGCCAGGGCGACCAAAATTTCTTACCAATAGGCAGGAGTCTTATATAATGCGGAAGGTAAAACGGAATCCGCGCATAAGTGCTCTGGTGATTTGTGCTGAGATTCAGGGAGAACTGGGACTGACAGCCCTGAAACGGTCAGAAGGGCCATGCGAAAACAAGATTTTAATGGTCGCGCACCCAGAAAAAAGCCATGCATCTCTAGCACGAATAAAAGGAAGCAATTACAATTTGCCAAAGACTTTATTAACAAGACAACCGATTGGTGGGGCCAAGTTATTTTTGTGACGAAAACAAATACAACGTTGCTGGTTCCGATGGCAGGATGGTTGTGTGGAGGAAACCAAACACGGAGCTAGAAGATCGCAATTAACAAAACACAGTCAACAAAGGCGGAGGGAGCGTAATGGTATGGGGCTGTATTTTCTGTATGGGAGTGGGAAAGCTGGTGTTTATAGACAACCAAGAACAAGGAAGTCTAACAGACTATTACAGCAAAATTTAAAACAAAGTGCAGAAATGTTGGGTAATTTGGACAGCTTCTCTTTTTATCAGGTTAATGATCTGAAGCATACGTCCCACATTGTGCAGCTATGGCCACTTTACAACTGTCCTCATGTACTGCATCCACCCCATTAGTCCCCGGATCGTAATCCCATAGAAGCAGTATGGGATAAACTGTAGAAGGCCGTGCGGAAGACCCCATCGCCTCCAAGCAGCACTTGAAGGAGAGGCTGCAAGAGGAATGGAGCAAACTTTCTACAGCCTACCTGAAGAAAACCTGGTTCACAGCATGCCAAATAGGTTGCGAGAAGTAGTGAAAAGAAGTGGGAGAGTCACTAAGTACTAAGACATACTTTTTATCACACTCAGGTTATGTCCGATTAATTTTGAGGGACAAAAAACACCATATTTCTTTTTAATTCTTAGAAAAGCACGCATTATATAATTTTCGTGTGAAATAACATTTATTTTCTTACAAGAACGAACCATGTAACTGTCAATTATCATCAATTTCAATAAAATAACACATCAAATGTTGATTTTCACTTTCAGAACTTAGTACCCTGCTTTGTCCGATCATTTATGGGAGTCTCTGTATTTACGTAGTGGAGAAGGTAAGCAGAAGTTCGCGCGTGCGTTGTGTGTTTCTGTAAATACCAAACTTGGTATAAAGATGTTCACATGCACATGAAATTAAATGCATTCAAGATTAAGAAGAAGCTGAAAGGTTTGGTGAAGAATGAGTGAAGAAAGTGATGTGATTTGAACATAGATATTCCGCTTATTTCTAAAATGCTGGAGTTCTAAGGCAGAGTTTGTCAATGAAGTGGCCTGATTGGTATTCAAGTAGGTACGTCGGTATATATTGTGTAGCCTAGAGTCGAACCATGTTTAATTGTGCGGCATACAGACACAGAGCGAGGGAGTATAAAAACTTGGCAACAACTGACAGCCTTACGTAAGGATCTGAGCCTGCTTTGTGTGGAATCTCTTTCTTCATCGAAACGTGAGTACAATACGTGATATCACCAACTACATAATCTCGCAGAAACATCACTCAGAACTCACTTCCTCTGCCCACTATCGAGATAAACCCTATACTACATAGTTTCTTGTACATACAACAGGAACATGGAGAGTTTTGAAAAAACGTGTCCTTTAGATTTTTACCCGTATACTCAAGCACGCGCATAGCGCCATCTGGTGGTGCACACGTCTGGCGTGCGGCAATTGTTCTCATGGCCTACTATACGAGGAGGTACCGGATTGTTGTCATAAAAATTTATTGATGAACCTTTTTACAAAATTACTTCAGTCGCCTTCAAAATACCCTCCATTACATGCGATGCACTTGTCAAGTCTCTTTGCCCACTGTTAGAAGCATGTTTGGAACTCTTCAAGTTTGATATTGTCCATTGCCCTTTGCGAAGCTGGTTTTACCGCCTCCACATCGTCATAACGCTCCCCTTTTAGAGTGTTTTTTTTTTTTTTTTTTCATTCTTGGAAATAGGAAAAAGTCGCACGGGGCTAGGTCCGGCGAATACGGAGCGTGGGGAACGACAGACCACCTCTAAGACGCCAAATAGTGGGTCACTCGTAAGGCCGTGTATGTTGGAGCGTTGTCGTGATGCAGAAACCAGTCACCTGATCGCCAAAGTTCCGGACGTTTCCTCCTCACATCCTCTCGCAACCGCCTTAAAACATCCAAGTAAAAGTGCTGGTTAACAGTCTGCCCAGGAGGTACGAATTCCCGATGCACAATTTCACGAACATCAAAAAAGACAATGATCATGGTCTTCACATTTGACCTCACCTGCCTTGCCTTTTTTGGTCTGAGAGAGTTGGGAGTCCTCCACTGGCTTGACTCTTGCTTGGTTTCTGGGTAATACCCGTAACACCAACTCTCATCCCCTGTAATGACTTTGTTCAAGAAGGTTGGATCACGTGCAATCTCTGTTTTCAAGTCCTGACACACATTCATGCGGATGGTTTTGTGCTCCTGTGTGAGAAGGCGCGGAACAAATTTGGCAGCAACACGTCTCATGTACAAATCCTCCCTCAAAATCCACTGGCACGAGCTCCAACTGATTCCTGTCGCTGCTGAACTTTGGTCGATCGTTTGCCGACGATCCTCGTTGATCTCTTGGCGGACCTTTTCAATCTTCTCCTCATTTCACGATGTTGAAGGGCATCCAGAACGAGCTTGGTCTTCAACACACATCTCACCACGTTTAAAGCGTCCAAACCACTCAAAAACCTGTGTGTGGCTCATAGCGTCCTCCTGGAAAGCCTCCTGAAGCATTTGGTGTGTCTCCGTTGCAGCGTTTTAGGCAGGAAATAAAATTGCACACACACACCCTTTGTTCTTTTAAAGTTGCCATAACGACTTCGCAGAGGTAACCCGCCAACAGTCAGAGAAACACAATACCACAATTGCACGTTCAGCTCTACACTGACGCCGTCTGCACAGCTGTTTCAATAAGGTCTCTACTAACACCATCTACTGTGAGAACCCTGCACTACGTCTACGAGTGGCAGCGTCTTCGGAGTCCGGTTTCTTTTTGGACCCCTCGTACATGACTTCAGAGATTCTTTCAGAACTAGCATACGATAGCTGCATTTTCTAAGAGCAATCTTTGCACGATCATTCCTAATGTGACTTCGGCAGACGAGTGCACCTAAACTGGTATTGTTGAGTGAAGATTTTCATATAAGAAAACTCACGTAGGCAGTTAACTGACTTTCCCAGCAGCTGATAATTTTGATATAGTTTCCAGTTTCTGTGAATTCCATGAGTCTGCTACCAGCTGCTACAGTGGTGGTATAGGATATTTATCTCAGGGTATTGGTGTCGATGTATGCAAGCACAGACAAAAACACTTAAGTTTACTCCTATAATAAACAGTTGTCAACTGTTTGTTGATGTAAAATTAAACTGTTTATGAATATTATTACTAAAAACTGTAACCAAAATAACTATTCCTGTTACGTCAAGTGGAAGCTAGCTTTGGAGCAAACGTTAAGTATATGATACGGTCTATAGGCGCCATGGATTGACGATAACCGATAATAGCAAACCACTTTTAGAAAACTATAAGCCACTCAAGATGAGATGATGTTAGAATTGTACGCTTTTCATCAAATTAAGTCACGTCTCATCAACAATCGTATACAAATGTTGCTGCATCCTAATTTTATTATTTCCATCTGCTTTCCTTTAAGTTTTAATTAACGTCCTCCAACATTAGCTCACATCGGGCAGTGAATGAAATGGATGAAATGATGTTCAAATGAGCATAGAGTACATAGAGCTTTGAGTTAGCAGACATTCATCTTTCAGGATAAGGGAAAGTCTCCAACATTAAGTCATATCGGACGATGAATGAAATTACGTTCAAATGAGTACAGGGTACATAGACCTTAGAGTTACCAGACATTCATCTTTCAGGATAAGAGAAAACCACCAACGTTAAGTCATACCGGACGATGAATGAAAGGATGTTCAAATGAGTACAGGATACATAGAGCTTAGAGTTATCAGACATTCATCTCTTAGGATAAGAGAAAACCTCCAAGTTCAAGTCATACCGGACGATGAATGAAATGATGTTCACATGAGTACAGGATTCATAGAGCTTAGAGTTACCAGACATTCATCTCTCAGGATAAAGGAAAACCTCCAAAGTTAAGTCATATCGGACGATGAATGAAATGATTTTCAAATGAGTACAGGGTACATAGAGCTAAGAGTTACCACACATTCATCTTTCAGGATAAGAGAAAACCTGCAACGTTAAGTCATATCGGAAGATGAATAAAAGGATGTTCAAATGAGTACATGGTACATAGAGCTTAGGGTTCCACGGTATTCGTCTTTCAGGATAAGAGAAAGCCTCCAACGTTAAGACATACCGGAAGATGAATAAAAGGATGTTCAAATGAGTACATGGTACATAGAGCTAAGAGTTACCAGACAGTCATCTTTCAGGATAAGGGAAAACCTGCAACGTTAAGTCATATCGGAAGATGAATGAAAGGATGTTTAAATGAGTACAGGGTACAAAGAGCTTAGGGTTCCACGGTATTCGTCTTTCAGGATAAGGGAAAACCCCGGAAAAGGCCTTATCCAGGTAACTCACCTTAACCGAGTGTCGAACTTGGAACCTCTTGAACGTGAAGCAGACACGCTGTCATCTACGCTACCGAGCGGGGCATAAGAGTCTGTAAGGGTTGATCAAAGTAAACATTGATCTTCTTGGGAGCGAGGGAGAGATGTCACAAGTGACTGTATTAATTAATTCAAATAATAATTCATGTGACTTCAGTAGTACGTGTGACGTCACTCCCCCACTCCTCCAGCTCTGGTATAACTGAATGTTAAGTGTGAATCTCATTCGCTGTGTGTGCAGGTCTTCGACCTGACAGGGCGGAATGCCCTGAGTGTTTAAGGTAATGGTCTGGAGGACCATTTTTGTAATTAATTTGTTTAGTAAATATTATTATAAAGTGAGTTATAGTTCCTTTGTAACCTGATAGAAAACCCCAATCTCTCGTAAAGCACGCATTCCCTACCAATTGAACTACTCTCCCACGTGTACGATTTGGCCATGTGTTCTTTATCCTGTACAATCCATGGTTAGGTCGTCACAATATTGAACATAAATTTGTTTTAACTACGGCTCTTGTATAATTTGATATAGGCACTTTCATTATAATAAAAGATTTTCTTATTATGATTAATGCTTATATACATTGAAAAAACGTTGACCTCGTCATCACCATTGTCACATTTCCTCAGTAATATTAATAGATATACGTTCCAAAACGTCATCTCGCAAAAATTCACTGTACATTAATATGTATGAAGAATTGCATTTCGATATGACTGATAGAAAGCTTGTAACCAACGTGCTGATATCGAAATTAAAGGATGCAATAAGAAAATAATCGTGACAGATTTCAAATAAATCGTGTATCTTTGTTACAACACGTGCAGGGGTAGTTGGTTGATTTGTGTAACAAAAGACACGGGAGAAAGAGGTTTTCTTAGTTAGAAAACTGAATGGGTAGCACTTGACTCCGTTTGAAAAGGTATTCTTCGGACCCTTAATAATGGCATGACCGAGAGTAATAATCGCAATGGACAAAATAGTCACAAAAGACTTTTGGATGAATAAAGGGGGTTTTCGAGAGGTGAAAGTGGCGCACACGCACAGCTGTGCTCAGTGAGGACAGACAGTCTGCGGCTTGAGGCCGATTAAGGCGGTTATCTGCTTCCGTCTTGGTCAAAGGAGACCAGAAGCGATGAGAGAAGATATTTGTCCGTTCATATGTACATGAAGAACGAATTAAATTTTATCGAGTAATAAGCATTCTACATACGGTCGCTCTGAACAGTGAAATATTGATAACCTTGGTGGGCAACTTGGAGTTTGATGTGATGATAAAAAGAAGCAGCCATTAGATCAGTTTGAAACTTGCATTCCAGTGTCATTAGAACTATCCTTACTCATACATATCCAGGCATATCCTAAGAGAATCTATTTACTCATATACTAAGGATAAAGTGTTCGACCAACCAAACTTTGCTACATCAGTGCTGATAGTAAGATCTCACATCATATCCAGACTTGTAACCGTTTTGACTATATTGTAACTTGGAAAATGAACAGTTTCAAGTTCTAACTTTGTATATATACTTGTAACTGTTGTATTGTAAGTTGGGACTAGGTACAGTTACAAGTTCCAACTTTCTGTATATACTTGTAACTGTGGTATTGTACTGTACCGAACTCTACTTTAGGAATTAAATAAAATATATTCCAATGATCGCAGTTAATTTGGTGGTTACATATGTGAAAGAACAATTAGTTTCCATTAATTGACCTAATAGTGGGCGGAACTCTAAAGCCCGGGCCTTCGCGTACTTACACGTTGTAACTCGCCATTAAAGTAATTGTCTCATTTGTTTATGAGAACTCCTAAGTGGTTTTCCGGGAAAAACACGAGTCAGTTGGAGAATTTAATATCACATCGGCAGGGTGGCCATAGTAGCTCAATGGTTAGAGCGCTTGGATGGCAATCCGTGGTTCAAATCCCGGCTATGGCATTGAATTTTTCAGTCTGACTCTACCTTTCCATACTTTAGCCCACACACGGCCAGTGTGAAAGAACAATAAATTTCCATTAATTGACCTAATAGTGGTTAACTAAAAAGCCCGACACGTAAGTCACCATTAAGGTAGTTGTCTCATGTGTTTATGAGAACTCCTAAGTGGTTTACCGGGAAAATACGAGTCAGTTGGAGAATTTAATGTCATATCGCCACGTTGGCCATAGTAGCTCAATGGTTAGAGCGCTTGGACGGCAATCCGTGGTTCAAATCCTGGCTATGACATTGAATTTTTCAGTCTGACTCTACCTTTCCATACTTTTGCCTACACACTGCCAGTGTGAAAGAACAATAAATTTCCATTAATTGACCTAATAGTGGTCCTAACTATAAAGCCTTGCCTTAAAGTACTTACATGTTGTAAGTCGCCATTAAGGTAGTTGTATCGTGTGTTTATGAGAACTC
This sequence comes from Mantis religiosa, assembly GCA_030765055.1. Classification (NCBI taxonomy): domain Eukaryota; kingdom Metazoa; phylum Arthropoda; class Insecta; order Mantodea; family Mantidae; genus Mantis; species Mantis religiosa. The sequence continues at coordinate 339,425,071 of CM060948.1, forward strand.
CTAAGTGGTTTACCGGAAAACATACGAATCAGTTGGAGAATTTAATGTCATGTCGGCACGTTGGCCATAGCACTCAATGGTTAGAGCGGCTGGACGGCAACCAGAAGATCCGTGGTTCAAATCCCAGCTACGGCATTGAATTTTTCAGTCTCAGTCAATCTTTCTATACTTTAGCCTACACACTGCCAGTGTGAAAGAACAATTAATTTACATTTTCAACGTTTACATTTTCTCGAAAGTTTCTATGCTCCCCACTGCTTATCTATAGGAAGTAGACAAATCATTGTGTTCCAAGTAAAAAATTCGACACTGAAATTTTGCCGAAATACATTTTTGAGGCTCCCTCCCATCCTAAACTATATTTTTGGGGGAAAATTTATGTGTGTGCATTTGTTTGAACAGCATAATTAAAAAAACAAAAGGTCGTTTGAATACCAAACTTAGCATTTATGTTCACCATCTCTCAACAATGCGACATGAAACTGTCGAAGAGATTCCCGCCTTCCCAAACTACCCTTCAGAAAAAAGTCGTCAATCATTTTCCAGTTTTCAGAAAGGCCTCTAAGGTTTTAAATTAAATACGTCATATTTAACCCCGTAGAGAAAGGGATCCGTCCCCTTCAGCTGCCGTGGTGCGGGCGCTGCGGAACCCTAGCACTTTTGGTACCTCTGACGTTACTAGAGCAACTTTGGGCCGAACATTCGAGCCTCTCCCTGCTGGGAGTTGTTCGGATTGGGTTGGACTCGAGTGGTTCCCGATACCCGTGGGAGATCGGGTACATCTCCGGATGGGGTTGAGGGAAGTGATATATTCCCGCGTACTAGCCTGCATAGCTAGTTGAAGGTGTGCGAAATCACCAGGCGGCCCTACCGAGGTTAATCGGTAGCCTTCCCACTTTGGGGTTGGCGCGCTTAAGTGACGTATCTACCATGGAAACCCCACTGAGGCACCGGGCGTCCTTTTGAGACACCTGGGTAACTCCCTGGTCGTTAGAGGGGGGGGGGTCAGTCTTCACTCTGTGTGGTTTGCCCTGGTAGATAGATACCCTCGAGTTTACATATTTAATATATTTGTGTGATAAATAAAATGCTTACGAAGAGCTCGAAAATCGCTGTCATTGTGAAATATTTCTATATTAATGACGAAAATGGTACTACGCAGATACTTTAGTTGTTAAAATGCACTATTAATGTCAAAAACACTAATTTTAATTCTTTATTTTTTAGCGTTAACCACTTCCGAGTTTTTGTGTAATTTACGTCCTCAAACGTTAAGTCATATTAGACGATGAATTAGATGGGTGAAATAATGCTCAAATGAGTCTGGGTGCTTAGAGTTACGTGACATTCGTCTTTGAGGATAAGGTAAAACCCAGGAAAAAGCCTTATCCAGGTGTCACCCCAACCGAGCTTCGAACTTGGTACCTCTTTAACGAGAGGCAGACACGCTACCATCTGCGATACCGAGACAGGCGACAATTTCCTAGTTGTTCTTTATATTAAGTTGAAAAGTGTACTTAACTTTTTTAAAGGGTGACTTACTCGTGGTCATTGAAAGAGCAGGAAATTTCAACGCCACGAAATAGCGAGCCGCTTGCTAACAATGTAAGAATGGTAACTGTGAACTGAAAGTTTATCTGGATAAGTAGATAATGACATTTCCTTATGACATACGCCTATCATGCTAATTATGTTACATCAGGGATCAAACGACTTCACCGCTATCCACTTTCTCCGGCAAAACTTGCACCAGGAAGTAAACATCTGATCCACTTCATGTACGTACAGCTACAAGCTTTGGTTTCAACAAATTTCTACAACACAATCCTCTTGGACCATAATTCTAAGACTAATACTGCTATAAGTGATGGCAAGATAAATAATTATAATAAATAATTTACATTGTTAAAATTCTGCCTCACGTTCAAGAGGTCCCGAGTTCGAATCTCGGTCAGGATGAGTTATCTGGATAAGGGTTTTTTCCGGGGTTTTCTCTTATTCTTCAAGCCGAATGTCGCGTAACTCTAAGCTCCGTGGACCCTGGACTCATTTGAGCATAATTTCACCCAATTCATTCACCGTCCGATATGACTTAACGTTGGAGGAGGTAAATTACAAAGCAAAATAAATAAATAAATAAATAAATAAATAAATAAATAAATAAATAAATAAATAAATAAATAAATAAATAATTAAATAACATCAGTTTACAGTGTAATCCCGTTAATCCCGTTTACCGGCAATCTATCCGGCAGAATCATCAGAATTCTTGCCGAATACAACATCAGGAACATCCACAAGCCATCTCTGTCGAGACCACTGAAAGGTAAACTGGACTTCCAAGTTCCGGGAATGTACCGCATTCCCTGTGATTATGGGACACCGTATATAGCACAAACCGGAAAGACCATCGCTACCTGAATAAACGAACATGAACGGAGCATTCGTTTAATGCAACCTGAGAAGTCTGGGCTGGCAGAGCATTGTTTTGATAACGACCATAGAGCCACCTTTCGGGAGACGATCATCTTGGCAAAATACAACAGTTACTGGGAGCGGAGAATTAAGGAGGCTTTGGCGATTTCCTCTGAAAGGAGCACGCTTAATCGTGATGTTGGATTTCAGTTCAGCTCCTCTTGGAAACCGGCCTTAAAAATGGAAACCCACCGACTTAAGCAGCACAGATCAATACAGCTTGATAATCAAGTTAAGTAGTTACGTTTCTTTGGTCCAATTGATTATCTATACTCACGCATCTCCTGACCCGGCATTTAGTTGACCGAAAACAGTCTTTTGTTGAGTAATGCGAATGTTGATAGTGTTTGTGTTTGTTTATAGTTGTGTTATATCCAGTATTTCATTTGTGGTTATAATATTTTATAAATAACCTGATGATGGGAGAGATGCACACTCCCAAAACGTCGATTTCTAATCGTCTTTTCACCTGGCTTGCTGCCGGAGAAGAAAGTGGGGATATTCGTCGCCAGGAAAGCTTTAAGTCTTAGTTTAATTAAACATATTGTATTTCAGTTCACAAAATACAGTTGACACAAAATATTTAGTTAATTTGTTAACGTTCTTTAAGGAGATTTGTCTATATGACTGTATATAACTCACAGAATTTAAGTTGCTGTCATGTTTTGTCAAATGGATGTTTTGGTTCTCACAGTGTCGATCTTTCCAGAGCCTTTGATCTCGATTCTCATAATATTCTTTTAGAGAAGCTTTGTTTTTATGGTTTTCAGTACAAAAGCATTAAATTTCAAAATTCTTATATTAGTAATAGGTCCCATGCAACTTATTTTAATGGCAGATTATAGTAGTTCAAACCTGTAAATTATGGTGTTCCACAAGGCTCAATTTTGGAACCTGTACTTTTTATCATGTATATTAATGACCTCCTGTTTCAATTTGTGGCAAAGGCCTTACTCCATATCTTTATGCTGATGATTTGGCTAGTAATTTTTATGATAAAGCTGGAAAAACATCAAAACTTAATTTACCTATTGCAACTTCAGTGCTTAATGATAAGTGTAACGCAAGCAGTCTAAGTATAAACGCAGGTAAAAGCACTGATATTCAGTATTAATTTAACACTGGTGGTTCTGGTTCCTCTATAACATTTTTAGGTATTTATATGGATTCAAACCTTGGCTGGTCAACACATATCAATTACTTATCAAAAAACCTCACAACAATAATTTTCATGTTGAGAATTTTAAGTAACAGTGTTAACAAGGACGTTCTGATGAAGGTTTACTATACTCATATTTATTCGCATGCTAATTGTGGTATACTTTTCTGGGAAAAATCACTCTTTAGCAGCTAAGATATTTATGTTGCAAAAAAGGCTCTTAGATTAGTTTCTGGAGTTCATTCAAAAGAACATTTAAACCACTTTTTGTGCATTTAGGTATTTTAACGTTGCCATCTATGTATGTGCTGAATTGTCTTTTATATGTTAAATAAAATCTTAATAGCTTTATACTTTTCTCTAATTTACATAGCTACTCAACACGTAACTGTTTGAATTTATATATAAATAAATTTAGACACACTAAAATTCAGAATAGCTTTATAGTCGTTTCAATTAAATTATGTAATTTTTTACCACAAAGACTAAGAGAGCTCCCTATTTTACGTTTTAAAAGGACAATACTCCATACCTTGGTGACAAACACATTGTATTCTATAAATGACTTTTAAAGTTTTAATTTATGACGTTGCTATACTGTAAAGTTTACAACAATAAAGGCTATCTATATCTAATATTATTGTAATTTTCAATATGGTCGCTGTAAGAACTAGGAGTCCTGCGACCTAAAATAAACTGTAAGAAGTTTCAAGATCTTCAACTGTTTCTGAGATTGCCGGTTTTTAGATAAGGTAGTTACATTTTCTAAAGATGTCATCTATAATTTAACAATGAGGGTCTAAATTGATTGTAAGTTGATGAAGCCCGTAATCTAAGTTCCCTCCACAGGCTTTGAAGGCTGTTTACCCAGGTTCAAACAAAACACTGCCACTACACACTTTGAACTTTTGAGGTTTCGGCTCAAATTACGTGAAAAAATAACATCCTGAGGTCCGCTAAAGGTCTGTTCACGTTCGTTTCAATGGTAGTGCTTCACTTGAAGCGGAGCTGTCATTCAGGGTGAAGTGAACAAACTGAAGTACAAAGCCTTTTATGTACATAAGGCACGCCTACTTCATAACCAACCCATTAACGTTCCTACTTCATACGTTGCCAAATCTTCACCGTCTTATTCACTTATAACACATAATTTTTATTCTATAGCTTGATTTATAGTTTCCGAAACTTGCATAGGTGTAAACGAGGTGCGTTCAAGTTATAACAACGCCCGCCTTGGTGGCGTCTTGGTAGCGTGTCTGCCTCACGTTCAAGAGGTCCCGAGTTCGAATCTCGGTCAGGGTGAGTTACTTGGATAAGGTTTTTCCGGGGTTTTCCCTTATCTTTATAGACGAATGTCGGTTAACCCTAAGCTCCATGGACCCTGGACTCATTTAAGCATCATTTTATTCATAATCGGATATGACTTAATGTTGGAGGACGTAAATTACGTAAATTACCTACTATTTTTGCAACAGTGGGATCAGATAGAAACTTCTGTTTTTTTTAAATACACGTGGGCTCTTAGTGAATGCGTGACAGAGATGGTAGCACTGCACAGTGCATAGAACTGTAGTGGCAGCGACGAGAGTTAAGACTGTTTTTGATACTTAATATAGCGACGTTTTCATAGCAAGAACAGTGTGTAGTTGTTCGTTTTCTCCATTTTCGTGGTGTGACACCTATTGAAATTCATCGCCAGTTGAGTGAGGCATGTGGTGATGGTACCATGGATGTGCGTTCCTGGGTGTGACAGTTCAGTTAAGGCAGAACATCGTGTGACAACAAACCAAGACAGTCATGGCTTCGCACCCGCCGGTCTGACGACATGACCAAGGGAGTGGAGAACGTTGTTTTGGAGGATTGCCGATTAAGCTTTTTCAGATCTTCATGCAGGATTGTGTGCACAGATCCCATGGAAATGCAAATTTTGGAGGCGATGTGTGCAACTGTCTTGGTTTGTTGTCACACGATGTTCTGCCTTCACTGAATTGTCACACCCAGGAATGTACATTAGTTACATCCATGGTACCATCACCACATGCCTCACTCAATTGGCAATGAATTTCAATAGTTGCCACACCACGAAAATGGAGAAAAGGAAGATTACATGCTGTTCTTGCAATGAAAACCTCGCCATTTTAAGTACCCTTAACAGTCCTAACTCTCGTCTCTGCCACTACAGTTCTATGCACAGTACAGTGCTACCATCTGTGTCACGCTTTCACAAAGAGTCCACATGTCTATAGCAAAATTATTTGTTATAACTTGAACGCACCACGTATTTTGCCCGCCTCGGTAGCGTAGATGGTAGCATGTCAGCCTCAAGTTCAAGAGGTCCCGAGTTCGAATCTCGGTCAGGGTGAGTTACCTAGATAAGGTTTTTCCGGGGTTTTCCCTTATCCTTCAAGACGAATGTCGGGTAACTCTAAGCTCCATGGACCCTGGACTCATTTGAGCATCATTTCACCCAATTCATTCACCGTCCGATATGACTTAACGTTGGGGCAGACGTAAATTAACAAAACAAAAATACCTCGTATTTTCTGGCAAATTGGTGATCTCTGAAGTATTTAGTTCTAAAAACTTGAACTTTAACCTTATGGATTTCTTGTTGCCTGACTTCATCGAATTCAGCGACTATGATATACCTACTACGTATTTCTAAATCCTTTCCTCAACACGTAAGTTGTCTGGCTAATGATTTCTTATCCCTTATAAAGTTACGAATCATAGCTCTTACATTACACATTTAATTTGTTTATTGTAGTTATTTATCTAGCTCCCTGTCTTTGTTGATAATATTCCTACCGGTCCATACCAATATAAGCTGAACATTTAAAATATGATTATGACACCAAAATGTGGCCTCCAATAGTTTTTTGGTTTGGAGAGAGTGTTGAGCGCCCAGGAAGCACCAACATAAGTATTAACAGCTCTGTGGAGACAGTCACGTAAGAGAGGGGGGGGGGTTGACATTGGAAACAATAGGTCGTTACTACTGACGTTATTTACTGCGATACACGTGACGGCGACATCCGGTTTTTATTTCTAACAGAGGAAGAACACCTTCTTTGGTACCACGGAAGTCACAACTTGGACCCTCAGCTAGGGTCAAGCACCATCTTCACTTTATCGATTTATACCTTGTCTAACTCGGTCCATATTTATGTCTAAATCTTCAGCCTATACACCAAGGCTAAGCGAACATGTGGACTAGCCCAAAGTTGAGGTAAATAAAACTCACTACGTTCAGAAGTCACAGAATACACACGTGCAGTAGTTCTGAACTTTGGGAAGAGAAACAATTCTCAGAATGTAGCAAGTCACAGGGTAAATATTGTTTCAAATGTGAAGTTTGGCAACATATGTGACAAATTTTGTGGGGTAGCCATAAAAGGGGGACTTATAAAATCTGAAGCATTCCTGGCGACGAATATGCTCAATTTCTTCTCGGGAAGCAAGCCAGGTAAAAAGACGATTAGATATCAACGTTTTGGGAGTGTGCATCTCTCTCATCATCAGGATATTTATAACATGTTATAACCACAAATGAAATACTGAATATAGCACCAATATGAACAGAGACAAAACACTTTAACATTACTGAACAAAAGACTGTTTTCAGTAAATTAAATGCCAGGTCAGGAGATGGCGTGAGTATAGAAAATTGTGTCAAAGAAACGTAACTATTTAACTTGATTATCAAGCTGTATTGATCTTTGCTTCTTAATTCGACGGATTTCCAAATTTACGGCCGGTTTCCAAGAGGAGCTCAACTGAAATCCAGCATCACGAGTAGGCGTGCTCCTCTCGGAGGAAATGACCAAAGCCTCCTTAATTCTCCGCTCCCAGTAAATGTTGTATATTGCCAAGATGGTCATCTCCCAAAAGTTGGCTCTATGGTCCTTATCAAAACAATGCTCTGCCAGCCCAGACTTCTCAGGTTGCATTAAACGAATGCTCAGACTTCTCTGAGAAGTTTGGGCTGGCAGAGCATTGTTTTGATAATGACCATAGAGCCAATTTTCGGGAGACGACCATCTTGGCAATATACAACATTTACTGGGAGCGGAGAATTAAGGAGGCTTTGGCGATTTCCTCTGAAAGGAGCACGCTTAACTGTGATGGTGGATTTCAGTTCAGGCCCTATTGGAAACCTGCCTTAAAATGAAAATCCGTCGAATTAAGAAGCAAAGATCAATACAGCTTGATAATCAAGTTAAGTAGTTACGTTGCTTTGACACAATTAATTTTCTATACTAGCGCCATCTCCTGACCTGGCATTTAATTTACTGAACACAGTCTTTTGTTCAGTAATGTGCATTTTGATAGTAATTTGTCTTTGTTTATATTTGTGTTATATCCAGTGTTTCAATTGTGGTCATAAAATGTAATAAATATCCTGATGATGAGAGAGGTGCACACTCCCAAAATGTCCATTTCTAATCGTGTTTTTACGTGGCTTGCTGCCAGACAGGAAATTGAGGGGGACTTACGTTGATTAAATAAGATGTATTTCTATACAGCGTTTCCTTCGTGAGTTAAAGTTCTTTATATCATAACAGTATTTTAAAGCGATCGATTATTGTCAGGTGGTAGCACCTGAAGACCGCGCTCGAGTTACTACATAATTAGCGATCGCCACAAGGGTATTTTGCCCTAAGCACTTCAACGACTCACGAAAACGTACACTTCTCATTGTTATTACACAAACACTTATTTTAAACAGTAAAGTTATCGAGAGTTATAAGATATAATAGTTTAATAGTTATTGTTTATAGCAGTAAAATACAGAAATAATTTAATTATACATGCTGAAACAGTTGACGACTTACTTTATTTAGATTTTTCAGTCCAGTTAAACTGATGTCTATTTTCACACACACACCCAGACATACATTGAGCAAAATAAGCCATAGTTCACTACTCCAGCAGACAGCAGCATGGAAATGTCGGTGGGGCAAATATAAAGTTCTTCCCTAAATTAGGCTTAAAATGTTTCAAAATGGTTCATGTCCGTCCCTCCAACTGTGATAACTATTCCTTTGTATATGAATATCATAGAGTATTTGTTGGTGGCCGCGCCGTGGCTCAGTGGTTAGACCGCTTGGCTCTCACCAAGGCGTCCCGGGTTCGATCCCAGGTGGCCGAAAAGTGAGGTTTGTGGTGGACAACATGGCGCTGGGGTGGGTTTTCTCCGGGTGCTCCGGTTTTCCCCGCCAGCATTCCACCGATTGCTCCATCATCACCTTTGCTGCCCGCCTCAGTAGCGTAGATGGTAACATGTCTGCCTCATGTTAAAGAGGTCCCGAGTTCGAATCTCGGTTAGGGTGAATTACTTCGATAAGGTTTTTCCGGGGTTTTCTCTTATTCTGAAAGACGAATGTCGGGTAACTCTAAGCTCTAGGGACCCCGGACTCAGTTGGGCATCATTTCACCCATTTCATTCATCGTCCGATATGAACTTAACGTTGGAGGATGAAAATTACAAAATAATAATAATCACCTTTGCTGCCACCTCATCTCTCTCGTACTTTCACTTCCGGCGTTGGGCTGATCACCCATCCCTGAATCTCTCTAATCAGGAAACCTCTGACTTTCAACCCACTGCCTATGGGGTCTCGAGGTTGCGTGGTTGAGAAGACCCTATGTTCCACTTAAAGAAATACAAGAATTCATTCATTTGTTGGTATTTTTCTGTGAAAGTGGAACCCTTCAAACCGTAAGGGTTTAACTTTGGTAATATTTGATAATGTGTGTCTACTACCTCTACTAAGTTCTGCCTCGTATCTTTGTCTGGAGGACGTGCACGTCCTGATAGAGTATTTATATCGCCTCTCCTTGCATTGCACATGCCTTGTTTGACATCATTCGAAGGTGTGCATTATCCAACCATGGGAAAGGAGAAGAGAATGCAACGCGAAATAATGCATATCAGCGGGACAGAGTATAAGAAACAGGGTTGATGTATACCTAGTAAGAGAAGATATTATATGGCTACCATAATATACATCTGGATATTTCACCAAAAGTGCATGTTTTGAGCACCCCTAAACAAAAAAAAACATTTTAGAATGCATGTGTCTGGCAGTAAACAACTTAAATCAAAATCCAAAAGTCGATTAAATACGACATGAACATTGTCAACAAAATGCTCCCCCCCAGACCACCGGTTTACATGCAACTTTTTTTTAAATTATAATTTTCTCAAAATAGCTTTAACTATTTTGATTAAAATACCGCATGTTTAAGACAATTCCACGACAAATGAAATGTGCATCTTGAATCTTCTGGGTGTAGCGCCTGAAGTCCGTTTTATTTTGAATGACTTTTGTATAATTTCTAAATCATCAGAGACAGACAAAAACTTATCTCACAAAAAATCGGATCTCATTAGAGCATGAATATTTTTAATTAACAATTTACAAAATTAAAATTCGTAAGCTTTCACGGCCGGTGTCAGTATAAGATAAAGTATTAATCAGGCTTGAGGGCCGTGGTCTATTGCCTCCTTCTTATCTTCCCAGACGTTTCGTCTACGGCTGCGGCAGACATCTTCAGTGGTAGTGTGATCGTAGTGTCCTGGCGGAAGTCTCAACAGCGACTGTCGCAATAGCCATCACACAACTCCTGCTTCTAACACTTTACCGGTATTTATAACTCCCAGTCATTGTTTCTAGAAAGCGGCAAACGTTTCGAGAAATTTCTCGGCAACAACAATAGACCGAATGCTTTGGAACCTCTCTCTGAATCTTTTCTCTCCTGCCCACGCGCCCGGCTCTGGCTTGGCGCAGCAGCACAACAATGCCATCGGTGACACTATATAATTTTACATGTTTGTAGATTTGTATTTATATTCAGTAGTTTGATATTGTTTTACTAGAGATAAAACTCTGTATGAGGAAACTTCTCTTATTATTAATAATAATTTAATTTTATAAAACGCGAAATCGATACTTCTTTCTTTTCCTCCTCGTCACGTAAAAAGAATGAAATTCCAAATGCACTACATAGAGATTGGAAGTTCCTCTAGAGCCTGCTGTATTCTCATATTTCCCTTGTATCTACAAGGAAACATGTAATAAAGCCACTAATATAAAGATGTCTTTGGATTAAACATTCTTATAAGTATGTAGAAAATGAAGATAGCTACAATGAAGCAATGAATATTATACAAATATAACAATTTGTAACAAAAGCTCCACTTAACTTAAGAAAATGCTGCTAATTCTTCTTTGTAATTGATATCGATTTCACGGACTCTTGCCCCCATCTTCAGTCAAGGAAAACCATAAGAGAAAACAAATCCGTAATGAATTTTGAAATACCAGCAGTTGATTCTGTTCTTAAAGTTTGTTTTGTTTTCAGATTTTGGTAATACTGAAAAAAAAAAAACATAAGAACATAGTAATACTGAAGAAAACATAAGAACATAGTAATTTCCTTAACAACGAATTTGTTTTCTCCTGTGGTTTTCCTTAACTGAAGATGCAGACAAGAGTTTGTGCAATCGATATCAATTAGAAAGAAGAATTAACAAGATTTTCCTAAGTTAAGTGAAGCTATTGTTGCAAATTGTTATAAGTGTTGATACTAAAGTGAGTACAGAACATCGTGTGAGTGCATCAGCTTTTTCCTATAGTAAACCTTTCTCTAACTCCTGTAGTTTATTAGTTTATAAATGTATACAAAATTTCATAGTTTATAGAAATTGGTCAAGTTAAATTCTTAAGGGGGCTGTAGCCACTATCGCTAATTTTATACCTCTGAATGATGCCATTACATATTTCCTTTTATACACACTACTGAAACAGTAGTCAAATGTTTAAAAACCACATTGGTATACATTGACGATATCATGAGAGACAACTCAATAAACGGGATTCCAGAAAATGACCAAGCATTGAAAACGACAAACCAATAACAAGGAATATCTCGGAAAAATTCATGCAAAAAACTTATTTGGAACAATTTGTGTTTAAAAGTGGCATATAGTATGTTTATGTTTATCTCAGGTTATGTAAAATTACACAATTCAAAACAAAAAGGTGTTCACAGACTATTAGTGGAAAATCAAGTGTATTTAGTTATAGAGACGGCTGTAACACTCGTCTTTTGTTTGACCTTGAAAATGAGTTTTGTTTATTTGCTTGGTGGTGCTATTCGGTATTTGGGGAAAATGCTTTAAAGTATTATAATGTTTATGTTGAGTGTGTAGCACTGAGTTTCCAGACGGAAAATTGAACAAGACATTTCTATTTTCTTTAATTTACCTAGTTCAACGTTAAGTCATATCGGGCGATCAATGAAATGATTCTCAAATGACTACAGGATCCATAGGACATAGGGTTACAAGACATCAATCTTTCAGGATAAGGGAAAACCAACGTTAAAGTCACATCGGACGATGAATGAAATGATGTTCAAATGAGTACAGGTTACATAGAGCTTAGAGTTACCCGACATTCATCTTTCAGGATAAGAGAAAACCTCCAACGTTAAGTCATATCGGACGGTGAATGAAATGATGTTCAAATGAGTACAGGATACACAGAGCTTAGACTTACCAAACATTCAATTTCAAGATAAGAGAAAACCTCCAACGTTAAGTCATATCGGACGATCAATGAAATGATTCTCAAATGACTACAGGATCCATAGGACATAGGGTTACAAGACATCAATCTTTCAGGATAAGGGAAAACCAACGTTAAGTCATATCGGACGATGAATGAAATGATGTTCAAATGAGTACAGGTTACATAGAGCTTAGAGTTACCCGACATTCATCTTTCAGGATAAGAGAAAACCTCCAACGTTAAGTCATATCGGACGGTGAATGAAATGATGTTCAAATGAGTACAGGATACACAGAGCTTAGACTTACCAAACATTCAATTTCAAGATAAGAGAAAACCTCCAACGTTAAGTCATATCGGACGATGAATGAAATGATGTTCAAATGAGTACAGGGTACATAGAGCTTAGAGTTACCAGACGTTCATCTTTCAGGATAAGCGAAAACCTCCAACGCTAAGTCATATCGGACGGTGAATGAAATGATGTTCAAATGAGTACAGGATACACAGAGCTTAGACTTACCAAACATTCAATTTCAAGATAAGAGAAAACCTCCAACGTTAAGTCATATCGGACGATGAATGAAATGATGTTCAAATGAGTACAGGGTACATAGAGCTTAGAGTTACCAGACGTTCATCTTTCAGGATAAGCGAAAACCTCCAACGTTAAGTCATATCGGACGGTGAATGAAATGATGTTCAAATGAGTACAGGATACACAGAGCTTAGACTTACCAAACATTCAATTTCAAGATAAGAGAAAACCTCCAACGTTAAGTCATATCGGGCGATCAATGAAATGATTCTCAAATGACTACAGGATCCATAGGACATAGGGTTACAAGACATCAATCTTTCAGGATAAGGGAAAACCAACGTTAAAGTCACATCGGACGATGAATGAAATGATGTTCAAATGAGTACAGGTTACATAGAGCTTAGAGTTACCCGACATTCATCTTTCAGGATAAGAGAAAACCTCCAACGTTAAGTCATATCGGACGGTGAATGAAATGATGTTCAAATGAGTACAGGATACACAGAGCTTAGACTTACCAAACATTCAATTTCAAGATAAGAGAAAACCTCCAACGTTAAGTCATATCGGACGATCAATGAAATGATTCTCAAATGACTACAGGATCCATAGGACATAGGGTTACAAGACATCAATCTTTCAGGATAAGGGAAAACCAACGTTAAGTCATATCGGACGATGAATGAAATGATGTTCAAATGAGTACAGGTTACATAGAGCTTAGAGTTACCCGACATTCATCTTTCAGGATAAGAGAAAACCTCCAACGTTAAGTCATATCGGACGGTGAATGAAATGATGTTCAAATGAGTACAGGATACACAGAGCTTAGACTTACCAAACATTCAATTTCAAGATAAGAGAAAACCTCCAACGTTAAGTCATATCGGACGATGAATGAAATGATGTTCAAATGAGTACAGGGTACATAGAGCTTAGAGTTACCAGACGTTCATCTTTCAGGATAAGCGAAAACCTCCAACGCTAAGTCATATCGGGCGATGAATGAAATGATGTTCAAATGAGTACAGGGTACATAGAACTTAGAGTTACCACACATTCATCTTTCAGGATAAGAGAAAACCTCCAACGTTAAGTCCTATTGGATGATGAATGATATGAGGTAATAATGAGTACAGGGTACACAGAGCTTAGACTTACCAAACATTCAACTTTCAAGATAAGAGAAAACCTCCAACGTTAAGTCATATCGGACGATGAATGAAATGATGTTCAAATGAGTACAGGGTACATAGAGCTTAGAGTTACCAGACGTTCATCTTTCAGGATAAGCGAAAACCTCCAACGTTAAGTCATATCGGACGATGAATGAAATGATGTACAAATGAGTACAGGGTACATGGAACTTAGAGTTACCAGACATTCATCTTTCAGAATAAGGGAACCCAACGTTAAGTCATATCGGACGATGAATGAAATGATGTTCAAATGAATACAGGATACATAGAGTTTAGAGTTACCAGACAATTATCTTTCAGGATAAGGGAAAATTGGGGGAGAAAGCTTATCCAGTTAGCTCACCGTGACCGACATTCGATCTTGGGACCTCTGGAACGTGAGGCAGACAATGTTTATTTCATGAACTTGATGAGGGAATCAGCTGTTTACGAATTGTTAATGTATCAGGTATTTTTGGCAGTATCGTATGGTTTCTACGCCTTCACGTAGATAGTTACACCGAAAATCATATGCAGTCGTCTGCAAGGACATCCATGTGTACCAACCTAAATTTGTTGACTGTAAGTAAAGTACAACGCCTGTTGAATGTCTTCTTGAAGTCCAAACAAGCCGCCGTTGATTAGATCTCCTTGGCGACACAACTTCCCGGTGACAAGACTTGATTTGGCAGATAACCACTTTCCCTTAGAAAGGTGCAGCGCGTTCTGGAATTTGGTGGGTAAACACGATAATTATCTGTTTCAGGTGTTAACTTTTGGTTTCATTTCGCCTGGTTAGTTAATATGCACGGCGACACACATTGAACCTACTTCCACCTTCTAGTAGCTACACTAAGTGTGCAATTTTGCTTATACTGAACTCTCTCCAATCAAACAATCCTAATATGTTATGACGTCTCTACTCTTGAACAAGCTTCATGCTAACCAAGATAAACATTTGGTTTTATCACATATTTCCTGATAGATACAATGGGAATGGGAGAATACGGTAGTCAAATTGGTCGCTTTGCATTGGCTTTGAAATTCGTACTTCTTACGTAACCATGAAGGGAAAAAACCAATAACTTACCTTTTAAAAAATTATAACTATTGTAAATATCCAAACCAATAACGATGTATAGCAAGCTCCAAAGTGGTTAACTGTAATAAATAAATGAATATATAAAATATAGCCAAAGTATTTCTGTAGTATTTTGTCTACTTCTTATGATTTACCAGTTATACAAAAGTCATTCACAATGAAGAGGTTTTCTGAAGACATTTCAAGTAAATTCTAGGTAGGTATACTATCATTTGTCATGGAAATATCTCAAAATATACGATAATTCAATGGGGGCGTTAGGGTAGCGCAGCAGTTTCGTTCGCGGCTCTCGTGCTGAGGCTACGGAGTTCGATTCCCGGCTTTGGGGTGGCGATTTTGTGTCGGCTCTATCCACGCATTCACATCTGTCTAGCACATGTGAAGTACTCCCTATGGCCCTGGTGGTTTGGAGTCCACGGTGTAAGCTGTAGGTCCCGTCACCTCACCCCATCACTGAAGGTAATGGACACGGCCTTCTGGGTGCAGGAGCTGAGAAATGGTTCCGGTTATCAGGTGGTGGTGCAAGGTTACCCTGAAGGCCGTAGGTGTCATGTGGGGAGGTTTTTTTTTTGGGTAATTTACGTCCTCCAAAGCGAAATCATGTCGGACGATGAGTGAAATGGCTGAAATTATGCTCAAATGCCCCCGGGTCCATGGAGCTAAGAGTTACCCGACATTTGTCTATCAGGATAAAGGGAAAACCCCGGAAAAAAATTATCCAGGTAACTCAACCTGACCAAGATTCGAACACGGGACCTCTTGAACGCGATACGGCGAGTGTTAGTAACCAACCACAAACCCTCCCGTCTCGGTAGCGTGATGGTAGCGTGTCTGCCTCACGTTCAAAACGTCCCAAGTTCGAATCTCATTTAGGGTGAGTTACCTGGATAAGCTTTTTCCGGGGTTTTCCCTTATCCTGATAGACGAATCTCGGGTAACTCTAAGCTCCATGGACCCCGGATTCATTTGAGCATAATTTCTCCCATTTCATTCATCGTCCTATATGAAACATTGGAGCATTATTCAGTTATTCTTCCATGAAAAAGTGTATCAGCTGGATCAATGAGGCGCGATCCACAGGCCCCACCCCCTTTACCACTGCTAGAACAATCCAATAGAGTTAATGTGGGCTCAAATTATGTTGCAAATAGCAATAATATTTTTAAACTGACTGACGCTGAACGACTTATTCACGAAGAAATTGACAAGGAGCTCAACAAGACTGGGGAAACTGCGTGAGACGTCAGACAAACTACAAGAAGACGACTTTTGGAAAGAAACAGCACGTAACGAGATTTTGGAACCTATCATCATAAATTTGCAGCACTCAGACGTTAAAGACAATGACAATGACGAATTATCTCTTAACATAAGTAACACTCACAGCTATATAGATGCACCGCTGATATTTTCGTTGCATTAGAAAAATAAGTAATTTATATACTATAATTAATTTTAAACTAAATATTTTAACCATTTGCGTAATATAAGAATATTCATGATGCAATTGTGATTTGAACATCTGCGTTATTATAAAGCTTTGGAAAATTCAGTTTGCGTTCCCTTACGTCTAGCGCCAAGAACACTCGCAAGTGTGCGAGAGAGAGAGAGAGAGAGAGAGAGAGAGAGAGAGAGAGAGAGAGAGAGAGAGAGAGAGAGGGAAATATAAAAGAGTGGGGATAACGAGGTGGCAACGCTTATGTCTCCAACGCATCTGATTGGCTACAGGCGAGAACTGTTCCCATTTGAAACACATAATAGGTATACATGCCATTTGTCATGCAAATATCTTAAAATATATGACAATCTAATGGAAATCATTACAGTTGTATTTAAGAAAATAAAACTTTTAGAAAAAATGTCAGAGAACTTATGTCAGAAACTGTGATGCATTGTTGGAAGATGCTAACGTTATGTGAAAATGGCAGGTTCCCGCTCCCAAATGGGTATAGTATCCTTAATTATGTTATTTGTGCAATAACACTCACCTTGTTGGTAACACCGCCTTCACCTGAAACCATAAAACAGACAAATTTAATACATATTACATTCCCTTGGTACCTGGACTCCATCCCACTACACTGCTAGACAGGGGAATTCAACACTGTCCGTAAATACTACTACTAATACTACAACAACTACTACTACTACTACATAAACTTTTGTATAAATAGTTACATTACATATCTCCTTGTAGATACAATGGTAATATGGAGGCCTAAGTGACAGTCAAATCCATTACCGTGTGATACCTTTGTAATTCTCTTCTTTTCATGTCCAGTAAAAAAGACAAGAATAGAGACTTGTGCCCGATTTCACCAACAGATGTTAAGACTTAACACGAGTTTAACAATAGTTATAACAAAAATTGCATTTCACCAACAAGTGTTAGCTTAACACATTAGTGTTAAATCTCTTGTTAAACTAACAAGCCGAATTTCTGTTGTTAAGACCTTAACAATTGTAAACAGTCAAGATGGCGGGCGTGAACGCAGCTGTTGATATCGATTTGCTATATTTAAGACTGTCTAAATGGCTGACGTAATAGAGTACGGCCTATGAGGAGAAATCAGAAGAAACTTTTCAACAGAGGTATAGACTGTCCAAACAAGTTGTTATGAAGTTACTGCGGAAGTACAAGAGGTTAGAACATGGATCGACAAGAATATGCCGATCTCGCCTTTGCTTCAAGTATTAATAACTTTGCGAGTTTATAATTCACTGAATTACTGTCAGCCTCCCGTCTTGAAAAGTTCAAGTCACTCGTCACTTGTCCTTCTTCGCACCTCGTTTCAAATTTACGTAATACTCTTGTTAGAACATGCATCGAAAGGAATATGCCGATCTCGCATTTGCTTCAAGTATTAATAACTTTACGATTTTATAATTCACTGAATTATGTGGATAATACACTGTCCAACTCCCGTCTTGAAACGTTCAACTCACTCGTCACTTGTCCTTCGCTCCTCGTTTTAAATTTACGTAATACTGAGTTAGAACATGCATCGAAAGGAATATGCCGATCTTGCCTTTGCTTCAAGTTTTAATAACTTTGCGATTTTATAATTCACTGAATTATATGGATAATACATTGTCCACCTCCCGCCTTGAAACGTTATAGTCACTCGTCACTTGTCCTTCGTACCTTGTTTTAAATTTACGTAATACTCTTGTTAGAACATGCATCGAAAGGAATATGCCGATCTCGCCTTTGCTTCAAGTATTAATAACTTTGCGATTTTATAATTCCCTGAATTATGTGGATAATACACTGTCCACCTCCCGTCTTGAAACGTTCAAGTCACTCGTCAATTGTCCTTCTTCGCAACTCGTTTTAAATTTATATATAACTGACGAATTAGTTTCGTGCTTCTGGTAGTGACTCATGCATTTGAATTAAATTCGTTTCTAATCGTTCCCCACGTGACATATTTCTCTTTTACATTCACCGTCTCCGTCCTCTTAGGCCACGTCGTGGCTCAGTGGTTAGACCGCTTGGCTCTCACCAAGGCGGCCCGGGTTCGATCCCAGGCGACCGCAAAGTGAGATTTGTGGTGGACAACACGGCGCTGTGGCGGGTTTTCTCCAGGATCTGCGGTTTCCCCCGCCATCTCATTCCACCGGTGCTCCATCTTCATCTCATGTATCATCAGTGTCATCGCCTGCGATGCCGTATATAGTAAAAGCGGGCGTTAAACACTACACATTTCATTTCCGTCCTCTTTATTTTCCACGATACCCTTATACCTCGTCACCAATTCAATTTACAATTATTTCTCCATCGATAAGAAATTTATCCCACGACTTTTATTTACGAATTTGTTTACCTGCCATTTTTTTCAGCTGTGTGCAGACGGAAATGAAGACAAAAGCGCATCGCCGTACGTTCAGAGAAAAATACGACTCATAAACAGCCTTCTATAGCTGTAATATTTGCAAGTCTCTTGGCGTTAACATGTGTTTGTTAACATTTTCAGAAAACAGGTTGGTGAAATGATTTGATAGCGCTGTAACAATTGTTACGTTATTTTGTTAACGTCAATTTTAACATACTTTGGTGAAATCGGGCATAAGAGAGATGCAGGAGGCTGAAGTGGTAGTTAAATGTTGCAAAATGGATTGCTATACGGTGGCATACAAATGTGTTATGTTTGTGACACATCACGAAAAAACCAAACTGATGATTTAGAGCTTCAGAGAGCAATGATCGTATCGCGATTGGGAGATTTCAATAAATAACCAGATGTAAGGTTGCTTGTTGTAAGTTGGTGGGTGGGTACTCTGTTTATAAACAAGTGAAGATGTTATGCCGCTCCCGAACACTGGAGGCGGTCGTTCCATGTCCAACATCATACATCCGACATATAGAGCTTCCGGTGCTCCCAAGGTCAACTACTGTTTATTTCTTTGGGGAGAAGGTGCACCCTATTACATCCATATGGGCCGCGCCGTTACCGATACCTTCCCTGGAGGATTTTGTCTGATCCATTCAAGTACTAAAATTTGTAGGTATCCTTTTACTAATCTCCCCTGAAAGAGCCTTTCTCAGTGCGAAACATCTGATGTCAACTCCAATATGAATCTGCAACAGCTGTGAACAATAGGATCTTTCAGGATACACGTGACTTAATACAAAAATAATCAACACGACATAGTTAAGTTGACTGAAAAACTTGATGTAGGGTAATACTTGAAATGAGTTGTTAACTGTTTAAGGATGTGAAATTAAACAGTGTCTGAATATTAGCACTAGAAGCTGTAACTCTTGAAGTATTATGTCTGTCAACCTCTGAAGCTTCAATAAATTTATGGTTGTCGTGAGTCACAAAAATGCTAATCGGCAAATCCTCTAGCGGATACTGCCAAGTGTGTGATGACGCGAGCACTGTCTTTTGGCACAACGGACTGCCGATAAACGATCCTAGTAAGACTTTTCTTTAATATAAGTGACTGTAAGACAACAGTGACAAGAGCAAAGTCTTGCAAAGTCTCAGCAAAGTTTCTAAACTCCTCATTGCCGAATATTACCAACGTTTAACCTATGAGTTGTTAAATTCCAGCAATTCTTTCACTTTTCTATACCTGTACTTTTATGATTTCTGAATGTAGCTGAGTTCTAACTATGAGCTAATGAATTGCTTGTCGACTGACTTCACTGAAATACCTAGTTGCCTTAGCTATCCTGACTTATATTATCTGCTTTTCCTAAACATATAACTTTCCTTATACGTGACCTTTTACTTCCTGACAAAGCTGTAACTCGTATCTCTTACACTATACATTGGTTTAAATATAATATGGAGATTATTTATTATATGTAATTATTTTTCTATGAAATTGGTTCAAAGTTTATTACACAAGAAATGCAGATATGCTTAAAATATTCAATTTATTTTAAAGATTTACGAGATTTCTTTGTCATTGAATTTAATTTCCAAGTACATATGTACTTGAACTTTTTGAACTGCTAATGCCCGATTTCACCCTCAGATGTTCAAATTGACTTTAACAAATCTCACATAACAATTGTCACAGCGTTAACAAAGCTGATAAATTTCTTGCATTTCACCAACCTGTTTTCTGAAAATGTTACCAAACACGTGATAACGTTATGAGGCTTGTAAATATTACAGGTATAGAAGGCTGTGGATGAGTCGTATTATTTTCTGAACGTACTGCGATGCGCTTTTGCTTTCTTTTTCGTCTGCACGCAGTTGAATAAATGGCGGGAAAAGTCGTAAACAAAAGCCTTGGGACAAATTTCTCATCGATGGAGAAAGAATTGTTAATTGAATTGGTGACTAAGTATAAGGATATCGTGGAAAATAAGAGGACGGATGCGGTGAATGTCAAAGAGAAAGATATCACGTGGGAAAAAATGGAAACAAGTTTAATTCAAATGCATGAACGAACCAACTTCGTCAGTATTACGTAAATTTAAAACGATGAGCGAAGGACAAATGAGGAGTGACTTGAACGTTTCAAGACGGGAGGTGGACAGCGTATTATCCACATAATTCAGTGAATTATAAAATCGCAAAAAGGTTATTAATACTTGAAGCAAAGGCAAAATCGGCGTATTCCTTTCGATGCATGTTCTAACCTCTTGTACTTCCGCAGTAACTTCACAGTAACTTGTTGGGACAGTCTATACCTCTGTAGAAAATTTTCTTCTGATAGCTCCTCAAAATAATTTCTCCTCAAAGGCCGTGCTCTATTACGGATGCCATTTAGACGATCTTAAATATAGCAAATCGATATCAACAGCTGCGTTTACGCCCGCCATCTTGACTATTTACAATTGTTACGGACTTAACATCAGAAATATGGTTTGTTAGCTTAACAAAAGATTTAACACGAGTATTAAGCTAACACTTGCTGGTGAAATGCAATTTTTGTTATAACTATTGTTAAACCTGTGTTCAGTCTTAACATCTATCTCTCGAGATCCCATTATGTGCTTACTACATGTGTGCTGCACATTTGTTTTTGCACTATGTATATTTATATCAATCTGAGTTGTATTAGTTACGATATTAGCTGAAATATTGATAAATATAATTGAAGATAAAAATGTGATACCGAAATTAAGGTTCGCCAGAAGTAAAGAATCATGATGGATGTCAAAGGAATGTTGGTTCTTTGTTACGACAAGGGCAAGGCCAGTTGAGTTGGGGGAAAGAATTGTAACAAAAGCAATGTGAGAAACAGCGTCCTTAGCAGTTTCTAAAGGGGCTCACTTGACGTGTATGAATAGGGAATTCTTTGCATCATTTACAATGGCGACAAAGCAGCCACAAAGGGATTTTGGTTGAAAAGGAGTTTCCTGAGAGTGAAAGTTACATATGCACACACACGCAGCTGTGGTCATTCAAGCACTCTTCGGCGTGGAGCCGATGTGGCCAGTTCGTCGCTAGGAAGCCGATCAGAAGAGTCCGAGGCGTGAAGCCTATTAGGGCGGTCAACCTGTTCTGTGTTTGATATTTGTCGGTTCATATATACGTGAGGAACGAATAAAGTTTATCAAGCAATAAACATTCTGCAGTCAGTAACTCTAAACAGAGATTGGTAACCCTTGGTCGGCAACTTTCATTTCGATGTTTTAAAAGAAGAAGCAGTAAATAAATAAGTTGGAAACGGGCATTCCAGTGTTATTAAAATCTCCTTCTCACACACATCCACGCATACCCTGAGAGAAACCTCATTGCACGCCGACTTATTTGCTCGCCATTAAATTATTGCTTCAAATTTGGCGTCCACAACGTGGAATTGTGTGCACCTATAAACATTATAGTTTCAAATGTTAGATCTTACAACGTACATCGCTTATATATGTTTCTATGGAGAAATATTTACCGCACTGTGCGGGAATGTCAACTTACGATGCATAGCAACAATAACGGAATATTGGTTACATAGTGTAAACATTATTTAAAAGAAGTCACACATGTGACGACGCTACAACTGAGTGAATGTGTGAACAACCTATTTCTGTTTTAAAGTAGGCTAATACTGATTAACTGTGCATATTTTTATTGAGGTGAGATAACTCGAACCCTTGTTTATGTTGCGAGTGTTGAGAGGATAAACAAAGGCGATCTTCTGGGCAACTTTGCACTATCCACGTGGACAAACAGATAACCTTCACGTATCTTCTTTTAAAAATCAGACTGTAGAGAGCAGATTTTGTAAACACAATCCCAATCGCCGGAGCTTACCTCAATTATCTTGAAGTTCAGGTGGAATAAAACGCTTGCCGTAGCTACCATAAATGGGTAGCAGAACAATTTGTTTTTGAGGAATGGTTTCTAGAACATAACAGTGTTTTCAGAAGGCTATGTGAATTTCACATTTGAGGTTATAGTTTGTGTGGGAAATACCTACAGGCAGCATCTGTGCTGGTTGGCAAGAGAAGTTTAATTCCTAGGAATGCTTAATGCTGACGTTATTGCATTTCTAAAAAACAAGGTATTAAACTGTTAAATACATTCGCAATAAGCGCCCTTTTGAAAGGAACTAGCGACACTGAGTGCTTTACGATCTTTTTGTCTTCAGTGTGAAGTTTTCGCGATAAAGAAACATCCGGAAATCCCAACGAGTGTTTACGACTTGATACGTTGTGAATCCTGCATTCAATTCTTCATCTTCGTCCGTAAAGTAAGTAGCACCAGCCATCTAGCGGTAATATCCAAAGAAATCAATGAATTTGAAACAATAATACTCTTAACTAATAATAATAATAATAATAATTGTTATTATTATAATTATAATTAATAAAACAACATACCAGCCTCTGTTGCGTGTGCGACAACATGTCTGCCTAACCTTCAAGAGGTCCCGAGTTTGAATCTCGGTCAGGATGAGTTATCCGAATAAGATTTTTCGGAGGTTTTCCCTCATTCTGAAAGATCAATGTACCCTGTACTCATTTGAACATCATTTCATTCATCGTCCGATATGAATTAACGTTGGAGGTTTTCCTTTATCCTGAAAGAATAATGTCTGGCACCTCCAAGCCCTATGTACCCTGTACTCATTTGGATATAATTTCATTCATCGTCCGATTGGACTTAACGTTGGAAGTTTTCTCTTATCCTGAAAGATGAACGTCTGGTAAATCTAAGCTCTATGTACCCTGTACTCATTTGAACATCATTTCATTCATCGTCCAATACGACTTAACGTTGGAGGTTTTCTCTTATCCTGAAAGATGAACGTCTGGTAAATCTAAGCTCTATGTACCGTGGACTCATTTGAACATCACTTCATTTATCGCCCGATGTGACTTAACGTTGGAGGTTTTCCCTTATCCTGAAAGATGAACGTCTGGTAAATCTAAGCTCTATGTACCGTGGACTCATTTGAACATCATTTCATTCATCGTCCGGTATGACTTAAGGTTTTCCTTTATCCTGAAAGATGAATGTCTGGTAACTCTAAGCTCTATGTACCTTGTACTCATTTGAACATCATTTCATTCATCGTCCGGTATGACTTGACGTTGGAGGTTTTCTCTTATCCTGAATGATGAATGTCTGGTAGCTCTAAGCTCTCTGTACCCTGTACTCATTTGAATATCATTTCATTCATCGTCATCGGGAGTCTGGATGTTGCATGGCAGGATGATATGCTCCTGGTAAACACTTCCTCCTTGGGTAGGGCGATATCCGGGCCTGGCTGGTGGACTTTTCAAGATCACTGTAGTTGGAATGAGGTTTGTACTGACCTGCCGGGGAGTTACCAATTGGAAAATTGTATTGGTTCTGCCCTCTTCACTATCGTGACTCCTTGGGTCGACCGCTTTCTGTTTCCTCTCAACTCATCCTTCCTCCCATGGATTCCGTACTTGGGGCATAGGTACAATAGATCAATACTGATCGCAGTGACGAATAGACTCCATACGATTCTATGCTACATAACAAATAAAATGTCTTGAAGTATTAGGAACAGTTTGCGATGTGCTCTTCATTCAGAATGAGGTTTAATTAATGTTGTAAAACTAGTATAGACCATAAGAGACACACAAGAACTTATTGTTCAAACAAATATAGATATAGATGGATAGAGTCAACTTGAAAAATTCAATGCCACGACCGGGATTTGAACCACAGATCTCCTGGTTTCTGTTCAGTCGCTCTTGCCCATTGAGCTACCATGGCCAATTTGCCATCCTGAGATTAAATTCTGCAAATGAAGTAGCATGCCTTGGTCCCTGCTCACGGAACCCGACCCGGGTTCGATCCCACCAATGGTGTGGGGAATTGAAGTCCTGGTTGTAGGGCCGGTGACCACTCAGCATCGTGAGGAAATTGAGGAGGTTACGCTAGGTAAGCGACCCTGGTCACGAAAACTAACATTCCGGCTGGGGGATGTCGAGATGCTGACCACATCTCCTCCCCGTATCGGTTGGATGATCCCTACCTCTACCTTACGTAAGTGGGCGTGAGGCCGGCAGTCGGGTTGGTAGGCCTTGACCCTCTTAGGGCTGTCGCGCCATTGTTTATTTATTTTCAACCACTACGGACTTGGCGACTTAGTGTTGTAAGTACTTATATCCCAGACTTCACCATTAAACCCTTATAATTTAAGTTAATTGGTGGAAGTTAATCAGTTCTTCACACTAGCCGTATATGGGCTAAGGTTTTCGATGGATAGACTCAACTTGAAAAGTTCAATGCCATGGCCAGGATTTGCACCACGGATCTCCTGGTTTGAGGTGATCAGGAGACTTTCTCCGGTTGACTCTATTTATCCGAAACCTTAGCCTATATACGATGTGTGAAGAAATGATTAACCTCCAGCAATTAACTTAAAATATGAATCTGTTGAAAATACTAAAATGCATTTGAATTTCTCGATTCTTTCTAAAATGTTGTTTCTCGCCATATCTTGATAATATGGAATTTGAAGCCCAGCAAATTCAGAAATATTTGTGTAATGTAAGAGTTTATCTGGATTAACAAGAACGCATCCATAGTAAACGATGTGAAAGTCATGTGAATGTAACAGATTTGTTTTGAAATGAGAAATATGGAATGAAGGTTGTAATGGCACGACGGTGGTAACACGTGGAACAGCTGGGTCTCTGTCAACAAACCGATACCGGATACCACCTTCAAGAGTCCATTTGTTTTGCAAACATTGTTGTCTGTAATAATGACGTGTTAATGTGATCTGTAGGGTCACGTGCAGCTGAGGCTACAGCTACATAAATGCTTATCATTAGGGCCCGGGAGTTGTTGGCCTAAAAATATCTAAAAATGAGCTATAAAATGCCCTTAAAATATAAAAAATACACATAAAATGTTAAAAAAGTGACCTAACAAAAATTAACAGTTTCTTTCATGATAATAAATTAATAACTGCCACAGAAACATAATGAATATATGGTTTGAATAACCAAATTTTAAAATATTGAAATTATTGAAATTATTGCTACTAAATAACAAATAAGTTCAAAATTCACCAGGTGATTTTCAATTTTATAAAATATGAAAAAATTAGTTACTGTACCCATTAGGCAAAACAAACCATACTGTGACTTTGTGGGTTCGTAGAATTAAAAGTCCAATTTGCAGAAATTCAAAATGTTATTTATTTCCGTAGAGATATACTCTGTTCAATCCTTACGTAAGAGAATTACGCCACATACACAATCTACCAAGTTCGATGATCACAACAACAGCGTTCTGTTTACACCAGCTCTCGTTACACCACTTTACAGCTGTTTATTGCTTACGACTACACCGGAGTGTCACAATCTCATATATATACCTCCATTGATAATTTCTAGACTGTTCTAAAACAAACCACAAACCAAATAATCTCTATCAATCAAGAAGTCACTAGAAATTTCCATTTACCTCACTTATCTGTGTCAGTAAGTCTTTTATCTCCACTATCTTTATTTCCCGGCTCTTTGTGTACACAAGCCGCGCTGTCGTAGATAACGGGTTCACGACAGCGTTCGTCATCTTCAAGTTATCAGAAGTAAAGGAACGGCGGTTGTCAGCTAAAACTGTTTTATACTTTGAGAAACTTCTCTCCACTTCCACAGATGTTATAGATGCATATATGAAAAAGACTATGTCAGTGCCTGTTAAATCCTGTTCAGAAATACCAGTTCTGAAGTTTACTCCTGACAAGATATCGGCAATCTGACAAACTGTTTGGTATCCTTTATTTTCAAAGTATAAACTTGAAAGAAGCGTAGGGACAGTGAAGCACAAATTAGTACAAAAGTGAATCGAGAATATATTGACACATTGCTTCACTCACACTGTTTATTCACAGGACATGTTTCAAGAGCTCTTGCTCCTATCCTCAGCTGATACTCGATTCGATACTCGAGTATCAGCTGATGATAGGAGCAAGAGCTCTTGAAACATGTCCTGTGAATAAACAGTGTGAGTGAAGCAATGTGTCAATATATTCTCGATTCACTTTTGTACTAATTTGTGCTTCACTGTCCCTACGCTTCTTTCAAGTTTATACTTTGAGTGATTAGGCCTACAAGTCTGAGAAGCATTCAAATCTCGGTTTGTGAATCGAGTATCAGCTGATGATAGGAGCAAGAGCTCTTGAAACATGTCCTGTGAATAAACAGTGTGAGTGAAGCAATGTGTCAATATATTCTCGATTCACTTTTGTACTATCCTTTATTTTTTCCAACACAAATTTTAGTGTCTGACTAATTTTGTCCCCAAATCTCAACTTTTAAATTTTGTATCATCTCTTCCACAATCCTCACTAACTCAATCGAATTATCCAATGCAATGCCACCTTCTTCGAGGCGGGTTATAGTATCCATAAAAAAATGCAGAACTTGATTTAACGAAAGATAATTTGCCTTGGATTTGAGTATCCTAAAACAGATCCTGTGTACTCTCAATTGCCTTAGAATCTACTCTATCAAAGCTATTCACTAGTTCTCCCACTATTTGAAAATTGTCACAGTGTCATATATAACATGGGTCAGGGTCAGGCGGGCCACGGGAATCGAACTCGGGCCTCCTCCCGCATGCGCGCTATAGATGAAAACGCACACTGGATTTTTTAAAAGGGGAGAAAATGACCGGAAAATGCATCTAAATGTTAAAAATTAACTTTATTATAAAAATGTGAAAGAAAATTCATTTTGATGACCTATCGTATTTGTTCCAGAATGCACTTAATTTCCAATAAGCATCCTCCAAGACTACTCAGAAAAAAGATGACTTTTCATCAAAATCCGGGCCCTAGTTATACACTACAGATTATGAAAATATATTTTTCTAAATAGTTTCTAGACATATTTCGCTATTTTCTACTTTCAGGGCACTTTTTTCAGACTTATGCCCTATTTTCTTGCATTTACATCATAAGAAGTTTCACGTTGTTACAAATTTACAAAGGGATAACCTTTCAAACAGACTTTTCACAGTACAACTAAGAAATAAGAGTAACTTTGTTCCTATATCCTTTGTTCGCATTCTTAAGGGAAAAAGCCTGAAGTTGCACTCACATGGTTTTCTGTGCTCGGTCTAATAAAAACTATTTTTAAAGCAAAAATCACAGCAGTTGAGACTCACTTTCCGTCAAAACACCTACTCCGATTATGACGTTGAAGCCTCGATCACCAAAGCTAAGAAAGGGAAACCTGTAATACAGCAAGCATCAGATAAGCTTACCGCCACAGCCTGCATCCCGTTTACCAGCAATCTATCCAGCAGAATCAGCAGAATTCTCCCCAAATACAACATCAGGACCATCCACAAGCCATATCCGAAGATTAAACATCTGTTGAGACCAGTGAAGGACAAACTGGACTTCCAAGTTCCGTTGGTGTACCGCATTCCCTGTAAATGTGGGACACCGTATAGAGGACAAACCGGAAGGACCATCGCTACTAGAATAATCGAACATGGACGGAGCATTTGTTTAATGCAACCTGAGAAGTGTGGGCTGGCAGAACATTGCTTTGATAACGACCATAGAGCCAACTTTCGGGAAATGACCATATTGGCAAAATGCAACAGTTACTGGGAGCAGAGAGTGAAGGAGGCTTTGGCAATTTCCTCTAAAAGGAGCACGCTTAATCGTGATGCTGGATTTCAGTTCAGCTCCTCTTGGAAACCGGCCTTAAAATAGAAATCCGTCAATTTAAGAAGCAAAGATCAGTACAGCTTGATAATCAAGTTAAGTAGTTACGTTTCTTTGATCCAATTAATTTTCTATACTCACGCCATCTCTTGACCTGGCATTTAATTTACTGAAAACAGTCATTTGTTCAGTAGTGCGAATTTTGATAGTGTTTTGTCTTTGTTTATACTTGTGTTATATCCAGTGTTACATTTGTGGTTATAACATTTATAAATATCCTGATGATGGGAGAGATGCACACTCCCAAAACGTTGATATCCAATCGTCTTTTCACCTGGCTTGTTGCCCGAGAAGAAACTGAGCATATTTTTAAAACATTTATCCGTTTTGAAATTTATTCTTCTGTCACACTAGCCATGTATAAGCAAAAGTATGCATAGTTAAAGTCAAACTGAACAATTCAATACCATAGCCGGTATTGAAATCGTGGTTCAAATCCCGGCTATGACATAGCATTTTTCAGTTTGACTTTACCCTTTCACAGTGCGTCCTACACACAGCTAGTGTGAAGGAGCAATTAACTTCCATTAATTGTACCTAATAGTTTTCCGAACTATGGAGCCCAGTGCTTAAAGCACTCGTAACTTGTAATTTGTAATTTATAATTTCTCATCTTTCCTTTTAAATCATCAAATGGAAATACAAAATCAAGATTACAATTATAAAATCCATACTGGAAAATGGCATATATTCCTAAATTTTGAAAATCCTATCATGTTGCCTGCCATTGAATAATAATTCGGTGCCCATACATCTAACCCTAGAATTTTGGCTATTGGAGGCCCTCTACTCCTTTTTACACATTTTGCCATTTCACCTATCCTACTCTGCATTTTTTCTTAATTGTTCTTAGCCATCTCTCTTTAACTTTCCCTAAATAATTCTCTATATTTCTCCTTAAAGTACTTACACTTGTAAGTTACCATTACGGTAGTTGTCTCATGTGTTTATGAGAACTCCTAAGTGGTTTGCCGGGAAAAACATGAGTCAGTTGGAGAATTTAATGTCATATCGGCACGTTGGTCATAGTAGCTCAATGGTTAGAGCGGCAGGACGGAGGTCGGAAGATACGTGGTTCAAATTGCGGCAATGGCGTTGAATTTCTCTGACTCTACATCTCCATACGTTATCCTTATCTACTTCAGGTTAATTGAGATAAGCATTTGTACAAATGATTTTATTCCATATTTCCTTATAGATACGATGAGAATAGGAAAATATAGTAGACTTTAAGGGATATTAAAGATTTTAAGAACTGCATATGGGCCACGTCGATTTTTTTTTAATGTTACGTCCTCCAACGTAAGGTCATATCAGACGGTGAATGAATTGGGTGAAATGATGCTCAAATGAGCCCAGGGTCCATAAAGCTTACAGCTACCTGACATTCGTCTTTAAGGATAAGGGAAAACTCCGGAAAATCCTTATCCAGGTAACTCACCCTGACCGAAAATCGAACTCGGGACCTCTTCAACGTGAGGCAGACACGCTACTTTCTACGCTACCGGTTAGACCGCTCAGCTCTCACCAAGGCGGCCCGGGTTCGACCGCAAATTGAGACTTGTGGTGGACAACACGACGCTGGGCGGGTTTTGTCCAGGATCTCCGGTTTCCATCGTCATCATTACACTAATTGGTTCCATCATCATCTTTAGTATCATTCATCTTGACCACATACTGGTTCTCTATCACATCCAAAGCTCAGGCCCCACCTTAAGGGGTAGAGGAGCACGAGTCCTCTAACACCAATGTAAGTGGTACAACTAGGTATGAGGTAAAGAAGAAGAAGAAGAAGAAGAAGAAGAAGAAGAAGAAGAAGAAGAAGAAGTAGTTACAATGTGATGGCTTTCAAATTCCCTTAGATATATTCCCATAATCAGGAATTAGCCCGCCTCGGTAGCGTAGATGGTAGCTGTCTGCCTCACGTTCAAGAGGTCCGGAGTTCGAATCTCGGTCAGGGTGAGTTACCTGGATAAGGTTTTTTCCGCGGTGTTCCCTTATCCTTACAGGCGAATGTCGGGTAGTTCTAAGCTCCATGGACCCCGGGCTCATTTGATCATCATTTCACCCATTTCATTCATCGTCCGATATGACTTAACGTTGGAGGGCGTAAAATTACCGGGAACAAATCAGGAAACAAAAAAAAAGTGACTTCCTATTTCAGCAAAGTAGAAGTTTTGGATAATAAAACCATAACACGGAATATCTCGGAAATGGTTAACTCCACATAAAGAGAGCAGTTTGTTTTAACGAGATGTAGGAATTTCTCAGTGTGTTTCGGCTTAACAATTATGAATAAGTCATCCAGAATAAAGAGGACCTCGGAGGATACTCCCTGAAAATGGAAGATATACATTTCATCTGTAAAAGAAGCCTGAAACACGTGGAAATTTAACCGAACCTTTTAGAGCAATTTTTGAGAAAAATCGAAGTTTTGAAGAAGAAAAAATATTCTTGCAAAGGGTAGTCAGGGGTGAGGACGTTGAAGTTTCATATTTAATGGACTTTTTGTCTTTGAGAGTGGGATTCCAAAAATGTGTGTTATTCAAAGAGTGTATGAACCTGCACTTCCATTTGAATTTCGATATTGAGCAATTAGGTGTAGTAGGTACAGTACTTGTTAAGTATGTAATAGAAAAAGTAAAAATCTACAAAATACAAAGAAAGGCTAACCGCCACGTTCGGTAGTAGCGAGAGTCGAACAGTTGGACCTCCCATAGAGTGGCCTGCCGATGCTAACTAGACCCCGGGGCCTAATCGCTAACGGTCTCCCAACACCTTTTTTGTACTTGCCATTCTAGCTTTGCTGCCAGCACCTCAGCATTGATATAAAGCACACATTCCTCATTATTGTTAAATAAACAACCTTGCCATTCAAGTTGAATAAGTCTTACATGTTTCCTCAATATCTCACCTCTCTCTCTCTCTCTCTCTCTCTCTCTCTCTCTCTCTCTCTCTCTCTCTCTCTCTCTCTCTCTCTCTCTCTCTCTCTCTCTCTCTCTTCTTTGTATCATAAGTAGCAGGAATACTACATTCCATCCAAAAACTGAGCTTTTAACCAAAAATACATGCTTATAGACATCTCGAATACAATAAGATATAATAAGATTGAATTTTAGTGCGAAAAATTATGACCGTAAAAGAGTATGATCATTATTTATTGAACAGCCCTCTTGTATATATAATATATTATTATTATTAATAATAATAATAATAATAATAATAATAATAATAATAATAATAATAATAATAATAATAATAATAATAATAATAATAATAATGATAATGTTAATGATAATGATAATGATGGTGATGGTGATGGTGAGGGTGAGGGTGAGGGTGATAATGATAGTGATAGTGATCGTGATAGTGATAGTGATAGTGATAGTGATAATGATAGTGATAGTGATAGTGATAATGATAATGATAATAATAATTTCGTCTCGCAGGAGTTCATTTACGTACCAGAAAATGTGCAGTCAAGCAGTCTTAGCGGGTTTGAAGCCGCGACCTTGGGATCAGGAACCACAATCCTGTTGCCTTATTCCCCATCGACGTTGTACTTATTTATTTTCAGGTTAACTGCTAAGAGTTGATAACTTGGTTTGTTCCTGTTTTCAAAATGGTATCGAAAATGTAGCATACTGCAGTGATATAAATAGTAGCGATTGTAAAAATATCATAAATGTAAGTTGACATATATTTTCTACTCTTTGACTGTTGCCAATGACTGTGGTCACGTGCTCGGACTGTCACTCGAGTTTGTTTACCTCAAGCGTGCTTCTTATTTCGGGAAGAGCATTGTGACGTTGATTTTTAATCTAGAATGAGGAATTAATGCATCTCATGTAACCCCCAAGGTTTTAAGGAATTATTGTACAATTATCATCAGCAATTTTATTATGAATCCTCCCATTTACCTAATATAATGACAACAGCACCGATTATTCTTAACTCTTTTAGGTATAGCCATGGTCAATGGACCCAGAACTCTCGTTATGCTCTCTTGTAACATTCAATAAGTCATGTTAGATAGGTCCTATTAGAAATATGTGTCAATAGTCCTGAGTGCCACTTTCTACCACATATTTACTTGATGTATCTGTTGTAGTGCCGTTAATTATCAGGTACACTGTATTGCAATTGAGAGAACACATTGCAGTGAATGCAGCAAATGCCTGTAGCTCTTTGTTCAACTGTCACATGGTGTGTAGTTTACTCGGCATGGAAATGTTCAGCATTCATTACTGAGTTGGATCTAAGTAAAGTTAATCTGTAACACTAAACAAGAAAAGACTACTTTACTGATTTATTCACGTTTCTTTTTTTGTTGCAGATAAAATGTTGCAAACGTAATTTAAAATTCTCCTTAGGTGCCTCACATGACTTTCTCTGCTCTTTTACAAACAATTCTTGTGAACGCTTATTGCTCTATCTACTTCAAGATAAACGTTATCTTACTGTAAGTATAAGGGAATATGGGGATAGAGTACACTGTAAGTAATTTTTTCTTTAGTTTACGTCCTCCAACGTTAAGTCATATCGGACGATGAATGGAATCGGTGAAATGATGCTCAAATGAGCCCAGGGTCCATGGAGCTTAGAGTTACCCGACATTCGTCTTTCAGGATAAGGGAAACTGCGGAAAAAGCCTTATCCAGGTAACTCACCCTGAACAAGATTCGAACTCGGGACCTCTTGAACGTGAGGCAGACACTATAAATGATAGTCAAATATTTCTAGAGCTAGTCGGTATATAATCCCTTTGAAATTCTATGTTATTTACATCGGCAAGACTTAAAAAATGAATAACGGCTTCCATTTGAGATAAATATTATAAAATTCAGACGAAAAACAAGCAAAATTTCATAATAATTCACTCCACAAAAAAAAGGGTTTTTATCGAGGTTTACATTGTGTATGTTGTAAGTTTTTGTGCATCTCTTAGGCTTTACCAGTTATACTAAAGTCATTCAGAATGACATTCTCAGAAAATTCAAGATATGCATTTCATTTATCATGAAAATATCTTTAAAATATAATCTTTTAATCAAAATCGTTACAACTATTTTTAAGAAAATCAAAAGTTTCGAAAAATGTTGAATGTAAAGGGTAGTCTGAGGATTGAGTTGGACTCGGCACAGAGCCCAGACTTGGTCTATTGTACCTATACCCCAAGTGGGGCATCCTAGGGAGGTAGGATTAACCTTTTGAACGGAATATCCATCTTACTGGCAGATATGCTTTCATTTTTTTGCTATCAGATGGCACATTTATAATTTTTGCGTACGAATCTCTTCAGGGAGTCTCCATTCAGGCTTTGCCCGCAGTGAGAACATATAGTCTGTTGTATCAAGTGATTGTTGCGACCGGAAGAAGCCATTGTTTACGGAACACGTCGCCTGACAGACGGATCTTCCGCATAGGGTAAGTCAAAATACCGGTCTCTTAGACAGATGTTCCTTTTAACGTAAAAGGCATTCTTTTCTTGGTGTAAATATGTTTGTTATGAATTCGTAATATTTATTTTTACGATTAGCTGAGCATTTATTTTTGTAATTATAGGTTCCTACAATGAGTAGTGATCCGAATACTTTTTTGAATCGCACAAACAAGACCAGACCCTTAGGATCGTGTATATGTGCATACACAAAGGAATATAGACTTCTTTGTTATGTACCAAAGAGGTCAAAATCAGTTATTTTATTGTCATTCATTCACCATGCCGAGTATACTGATGCAATGACTGATTAGACTAAAATGATTTCTTTCTACAACTCGACGAAATCTGGAGTTGACACCCTAGACATGAAATACAGTAACTACTATGTAAACAGAAGGCCATACTCTATCATTTGATCGCAGTTAGTTCCAATAACGCTTATGTCCTGTAACACATTTTGAAAAAGCCAAAAAAGTGAATAGATTTGATTTCATACATGCCCTTCAAATATCTTCACGAAAACTCATTTACAACAAAGAATGAAGGTGGAAAATGAACCTGATGGTTTGAAAAATCGTGGGATAGAAGCCTTAAATGAAATAGATACTGCAGGTCCAAGAATCAGGACTCCGGAAGAAGGATCAGTACAAGGGGCAATAAGGTGTGATGGGTCACCGGAAAGAAGAACTGTCGTTTACTGTCCTTATCAGAACAGAATGACAAATGACAAGTGCATTAAAAATCTGAAACTCTAGCTCAAGAAAACTGAGCAGTGCTTGTATTTCTGATATATAATGTTATTTTTATCCATTGTGCGATTATAAAGTTAATATTTTGCTTAGTTTTGTACAAAAACCGTTGTGATATGCAGAAATATGTGCTGCGGTAAGTTAGTGTGTGAACATTTAAAACAAATATAACCATCTCATAGACGGATGTTCCTTATGGAAGTATTAAAAATGTGTCCGTCTCTCAGACGGATGTTCCTCATAAAGGGGTAAAAAAGATGTTCCTTTCTAAGGTTTACAGCTGAACAGGTGCCGAGGAATTACAAACTTCTGACAACACAACAGACAGATCCGTTTGTTTTTCACATAGACAGTAAAGTAACATTGGTTCTGTCAAGTAACAACTCAAAGTACAGCACTCTCATATAGAATATTGTCACCCGAGCGTTGGAACACCCTATAGACCAGCTGGGAGCGGGCGAGCAGGGGAGGTCCGTGTTAGCCACGCCCCCCCTCGTTTGTCTTATAGTGGTGACAGGAGGTGGCTGGGAGAAAAAACATCACTGTGCCGTCTCTTTCTGTTCCACCTGTGTTCTCGAACTTACGGGATATTTCATCTAATGGAGAACCTTCCAGATCGGCAAGCGGACCCTATATAAGCAGCACGTCGGGCAAGAGGAGTTAGTTAGTTAGTCAGTCAGTCAGTCAGAGTTCTTGGCAATCAGCGTAAGAGTTCAGTGCTAGTGTAAGGACGAGAAGACTGTGTATGTGCATCGGAGTTTACGTAATCGCGAGTGCCAGTGTAACTTTAACGGACGAACTGGTGAATTGCAATTGTGTGCAGTACGTAATTCTGTGTAATTGGCAAGTGTTAAACTGTAAGTCGGTTGAAATAAAGAACATTGTTGAGTTTGTGTAATTGGACTTTTCATTTCACGAACCCACAAAGTCACAATATAAAGGGAAACAATACAGTAAAGCTAGGAAATACACTACCCAGGTAGGAAATGAAGGAGACATCGCAAACAAGAACAGTCGGTGACGTGCAAAACAAATAAGATGTGTATGCCCAATTTCTTCCCGGGCAGCAAGCCAGCTGAAAAGACGACTAGGAATTGACGTTTCGGGGTGTGCATCTCTCCCATCATCAGGATATTTATAAAATGTTATTACCACAAATGGATCACTGAGCATTCATTCGCAACTGAATCTACAGAGCCAATTTTCGGGAGACGACCATCTTGGCAATATGCAACAGTTACTGGGAGCGGAGAATTAAGGAGGCTTTGGCCATTTCCTCTGAAAGGAGCACGCTTAATCGTGATGCTGGATTTCAGTTCAGCTCCTCTTAGAAAACCGGCCTTAAAAATTGAAATCCATCGACTTAAGAAGCAAAGATCTATACAGCTTGATAATCAAGTTAAGTAGTTACGTGTCCGCCTCGGTAGCGTGGTGGTAGCATGTCTGCCTCACGTTCAAGAGGTCCCGAGTTCGAATCTCGGTTAGAGTGAGTTACCTGGATAACGTTTTTTCCGGGGTTTCCCTTATCATTACAGACGAATGTCGGGTAACTCTAAGCTCCATTCATCCTGTACCCATTTGAACATCATTTCACCCATTCCATTCATTCACCCAGTCGGACATGACTTAACGTTGGAGGACGTAAATTAGAAAGAAAAAAAAGTAGTTACGTTTCTTTGACCTAATTAATTTTCTATACTGACGCCATCTCCTGACCTGGCATTTCATTTACTGAAAACAGTCTTTTGTTCAGTAATGCGAATTTTGATAGTGTTTTGTCTTTGTTCATATTTGCGTTATATCCAGTGTTTCATTTGTTGTTATAACATCTAATAAATATCCTGATGATGGGAGAGATGTACAATCCCGAAACGTCGATTTCTAATCGTCTTTTCACCTCGCTTGCTTCCCGAGAACAATTTGAGCATGTTCGTCGCCAGGAAAGCTTCAGGTCTTATTTTGAATAAGATGAGTAGTCAACTACCACCAATGGCAGCATCACTCTAGGCATCTTCTTTAGGCTTAAAAAGAATTAATATTGTTTTTTACCTTAAAATAAATGGAGTTAATTTAAATTTTTTGGAAACAACTGATTTAGCAGTTATTTTTAATAAACATTAACACAGTGCTCAGTGTAGCATATAGAAATCTGGGATTCATTATTCTTAACTCATCCAACTTCAAGGATATTAGATCATTTGTTACATTATATCATTCATTTGTAAGATCCAGACTCGAATATGCTTCACTAGTATGGAGTCCTTATACCGCAAAATTTATTAAACTTATCTAATTCAGTACAAATCTCTAAGGTATGTGCTTTCCAAAATTTTCATTATTTTCCCAAGTCCATATCATATAATTCATTACTTCAATTATTCGACTTTAGAAGTCTATCACATAGGAGAAATTATCAGTTATTGCTTTTCCTTTACAAATTACTTCATTATATGATTGATGACCCTAACCTAAGACAATTAATACGTTTTTACGTTCCAAATGTTGCACCTAATAAATTTCTTAATATTTTTCTTCCTCAGAAGGTTAATAATGGTTCCTATAAATATTCACCTATACATAGAATGCAGTCATTATACAATAAATAACATCCCTTAAACATTGATAGATTTAGTATGAAAATCAGAAACTTTGCTTTATCTTGTGATTATTTACTACCAAAAGTAGAATGATTGACTTACTGTACATATGAACCAATGTTGCCAACTTGTTTGTGTTTGTTTTTGTTTTGTTATCAATTATTCTGTAATAAATTGTGTGTGGTTTTTGATATATTTTGATCATATTGTAACTTTGTAGTGTACATTGTAATTGGGGAAATCTGTAATGTTCACCTTGAATAAATAAATAAATTACAAACAAGTACTTTCTTGAGCAGGTTGCAATCAAACCTCAAATTACCACATGACAACAGCTAAGGAAGCTTTAGATCTACTTCCACAGGTTCAAGACATTGGAAAACCCAACGGAAACTCAATGGCTGGCACTTGACCACATCCGTTGCAAATTATTACAACCTGATAGGAATTAATTTCTTAAAGCAATCAGGCACAAAGTGGATCAAAGTGGAGACTCACCTTTTGAAACAATATTTCAAACACTCTGCAAATTTAGAAAATAAGTTACATTGTGACATTACATAAATTATAGCTTAAAATAAGCTCAAAGAGAAAGTGAATACTTCGGAGACAAAACAAAATCACACAGCTAAACATTGATATGTTCAACCTGTAACCTAAAAACTATAAATTCAATGATATTCAAATGAAGTATATATGACAACTTGTATATAAGAAACCGAAACAAGTATGAAGGTGTACTCAAGTTTGTTTATATTGTGACTTTGTGGGTTCGTAGAATTAAAAGTTCAAGTTTCAGAAATTCAAAATGTTCTTTATTTAGATGGAAACACACTTTGATGAAGCCGCGCCGAACCCTTGTACACGTCGCCGACAGTAGCGACAGTATATAAATGAACTGACGTTTGTTAGTCTCGCAAAAACTCGAGGACGGGTGAACAATTTCCCTAATTTTGGTTTTGAATTATTTGTATCAGTCCAAGGAAGGTTTAAAAGGTGAGAAAAGTATTCCTGAAGTGATAATGGATCGGGTTATTAACTACATATAAAACTACACACGCAAAACTCGTACGGAATACATACACCTTCTTTTGTTTTCGACAAACAAAAGCATTACAAAGTAGAAAGATATTCCACTCCTTCCCAAAGTCTTCAAAGATATTTCACTTATCATATTTTATTAAATAACGTTTATCATTTGTTATCAAGACTAGAATTGCTTATGTAGCATGTTGATATACCTTTCGGAGATTAGACACAAAATTAATTTCCCATGTGTTTGGCCTTTGCGATGACCATAAACAAATCGCAAGAGCAATCGTAGGAAGTTTGGTGAATAAACTTGGAGTTTCCCTGTTTCTCGCGTGTTCGAGCGTCGGAAAACCATCATCTTATATATTTACACACCACAAAAAAGACAAAATATATTGTTTATCAGAAATATTTAAATTGATTAACTTAATTGTAACTGTGTTGATTTAAACTTCATCCCCAATTGCAGAATAAATGACTAACGAATCCGAATTTGTTTTCTTTATATAGATAAGTTCACACAACATTTATTGGCGGTAGAAAGTTTACCGTGTCAGCTAGTGTGTGTGTGTGTGTGTGTGTGTGTGTGTGTGTGTGTGTGTGTGTGTGTGTGTGTGTGTGTGTGTGTGTGTGTGTGTGTGTGTGTGTGTGTGTGTATTACGTGTTTCAAATGGGAAGGTGTTTGTCCTTGAGCTCGACGTTTTCATTGCAAGAACAGCGTGTAATCGTTCGTTTTCTGCATTTTCGTGGTGTAATACCTATTGAAATTGATCGCCAGTTCATTGAGGCATGTGGTGATGGTACCATGGATGCGTCTAATGTGCGTTCCTGGGTGCGACAGTTCAATGAACACAGAACATGCTGTGGCAACAAACCAAGACAGTTGAGTGAAGCATCTGATGATGGTACAATGGATGTGTCTAATGTGCGTTCTTGGGTGTGGCAGTTCAATGAACACAGAACATCTTGTGACAACAAACCAAGACAGTTGAGTGAGGCATGTGGTGATGGTACCATGGATGTGTCTAATGTGCGTTCCTGGGTACGACAGTTCAATAAAGGCAGAACATCGTGTGAAAACAAACCAAGACAGTTGAGTGAGGCATGTGGTGATGGCACCATGGATGTGTCTAATGAGCGTTCCTGGGTGCGACAGTTCAATGAAGACAGAACATCGTGTGACAACAAACCAAGACAGTTGAGTGAGGCATGTAGTGATGGTACCATGGATGTGTCTAATGTAAGTTCCTGGGTGTGACAGTTCAATGAACACAGAACATCGTGTGACAACAAACCAAGAAATTTGAGTGAGGCATGTAGTGATGGTACCATGGATGTGTCTAATGTGCGTTCCTCGGTGTGACAGTTCAATAAACGCAGAACATCGTGTGACAACAAACCAAGACAGTTGCAGACATCGCCTCCAAAATTAACATTTCCGTGGGATCTGTACACACAATACTGCATGAAGATCCGCGATCCTCCAAAACAACGTTCTCCACTAGCTGTTTCATGTCGTCAGACCGGCTGGTGCGAGGCCGTAACTGTCAATTTCAATAGGTGTCACACCACGTGGAGAAGATGAATGAGTACACGCTGTTGTGGCAATGAAAACGTTGCCATTTTAAGTCTGAAAAAAGTCCTAACTCTCGTCGCTGCCACTAGAGTTCTATGCAATGTACAGTGCTGCCATCTCTGTCACGCGTTCACAAAGAGCACACTTGTATTTAAAAAAAAAGATAGAAGTTCTTATCTGGTACCAGTCCTGAATAAAGTGGGAGCTGTAATAACTTGAACGCCCCTAGTAGTGAAGCCATTTACGCAATGTTGTGTTACAGATGCACGTAATAAGTTGGAGATTTGGTAAGTTTTGTCAGTCAATGTAACAGTTTTTTCTCTGTTGTCACACAAAGGCATACTCCGAGAGAGGGATCCCATAGTTCAGCATTGTAGCAGAGGTCGGTGTTAGAGACGAAACATTAAAATACACTTTTTGTAACAAAAATGACCCATGTATTGAACGGAATTGCTACAACATCGTCTTGTTATTGTCGGGTACAACAAATGAAGAGCGGTCGGCGCAGCAGGGGATGTTTGTTGTCTGTAACCAGTTATTAGCACACAACATTTAATTTATTCGCTCCACATAAACTGTTTGGTCGTGCTGGGAAAATGTGGTGTTCTCAGAAAACGGCGGGTCATTCGCCGAAAAGACGCGTCGACACGCGAGGGCCTGCAAAGTGCATGCACGCAATCTCTGGGTCTTCCTGGATCTGCAACGGATCGCCATCGGCGTCTGTACTTCTACAGTTTTCCACCCAAGTCCACTGCAACTTTGTGTGTTTCCAAATGTGAACTCCACAACTACAAATCGAAAAGTTGCTTACATATCAAACTTTGCATATAAATTCAACATCCGACACAAACATTTTCCATAAAGTCTACCACCCAAATAGTCCCTTTGCATGGCAACATTTCCGAAAGTTTTGATTTTCTCAAGAACAACCTGTAGTAATTTTATAAGCTTTTGGTGATGTTTATTTGGTAAAATACATTATGTGAAGGTTTTCATTCAATTGTCATAGGACACACGTGCAACTTTGGTAAAATATAATACACAATTGGGAGATTATATTACACTATTTACATCTCAAAGAAAATGTTGGAAGTGACTTCCACCAGCATCTATACATGTTTACACTCGTCTAACCATATTCTCTGAAGTTTTGCTGAGAGTATCCTCGCCAATGTTACTTATTTAGGTTCGAACTGACTCCTTCAGAACTTCAATTATCCATGGCGTATTCCTGTACACTATATTTTTTAGATACCCCCAGAAGAAAAAATCTGGTGAGGTTAGATAAGGTGATATGGGGGCTACAGACCTTTTGAGATTATTCTATTATCAAAGAAACGGGTTACAAGTTCCATGGTGTCATTAGATGTATGACACTTTGCTCCATCTTGCTGGAAATAACCTTCTCTCAATTTGACATCATCCAGCTGCTCCAAAAATGTCTTGAAGATACCCATATAAACTACAGTCGTATCAAAGAAAATGGACATTTAAGACTGTCAATTGTTAACAATTGTCAGTGTTAACAATTCTCCCAGAGCCAATGAGATCATTAAAACATATTTCTACGTTCTACTAGCTTTCAAAGGGAAATTATGATTAGATTTACACTGTTTCTGAATATTCTCACTAGAAACTGTAGCTTCTGAAGTACTATTTATATCCGTTGAACTATCAACGATGTTACAGTTTAACATAACTATCTCTCTAATAACAATAAGAAGAATTTAGTTGTTGCCGTGAGTCAGTGAAATACAAGGGGCGTCGGGAAAGTAAGTTCTGTTTCAATTTATCTCCGCTGCAGCGCTACGATCGCAGTTCCGTACATGCGCGGTAGACGCTGTGTATCAAGGAGAAGAAACGTGCGCTGTCAGCCACGTACGCTGTGCTGTGCTTGTTTACAATGTCGGTGTTGATTGAAAATCCCGCCGCTTGTGAAATCAGATCTGTGATTCGTTTTCTGAATGCTAGGAAAGTGAAACCAATTGAAATTTATCGGAAAATTTGCGATGTCAAAAGGTGTCGTGTTTCTTCACGACAACGCAAGACCACACACTGCATATGCGACGAAAATCATCGTACAGGGATTTGGCTGGGACGTGTTTGACCACACCACGTACAGCCTAGACCTCGCTCCTAGCGACTTTCATCTGTTTTTGCATCTCAAATCTTTCCTTGGTGGTGAACACTTCAACAATGACGAAGAGCTGAAAGAAAATGTTTCCAACTGGTTGAAGACACAGGCGGCATACTTCTATGAAGAAGGTATACAAAAACTTGTGGCTCGCTATGACAAATGCCTGCAAAATTTCGGCAGTTATGTGGAAAAGTAGTTTAAGGGTTTTAGAATTTTATGCACTAAATAATTGTTCTGTATCTGTACACAATTTAATTTTATTACCAAACAGAACTTACACTCTGGACATACCTCGTGTTAAGTGGTAAATGTGTTTGCTGCTCCCAACAGTACTCTAGCGTGGTCTTTAGGCGCTAGGGACTGAGGATAATCGATCACACAGTTAGAAGACGTAACAGTCGTGAATGTTACCACCACATGCTCTTTTATTAATATAAGTTACGTCTACTTTATTCCTACTCCACCAAAGCAAAACATTGTATACATTCTATTGCTATCTGAAAGGTCATTGAAGACATGACTTTCATAATTGCACAAGTCCACTTTTTGGCACTATATGAGTTATATATCGTTGTAATTGTCTCACTGAGCTCTATCGTATGACATTAAAACATCTCAAGTTTGAGGCATTTCCACTTGCTACTGAGTTAGTGAGTTTCATTGCTACACAAGACCAGGGACTACAACTCAGACAGACATCGTGCGAAAAAGAATAATAAGAACATTAAGTATGTGATGTTCAACTGTCTATGATCAAGGACTATAAGATAGCTTTCAGCAAGGAGAAGGAACCTGTGCCAGTGGCCTAAAAGCAAGAGAAGTGGAAAGTGACTACATATAAGATTATTGAATATAGATCAAACATTGTTACTGCTATCAAGAACTCTAGTGCTTTAATGACAGAGGCATTCCTTATCAAAGGAAACACAAAGTTTGCTGAAACCATACTGAAGAAAGCTTACGATAAAGAAATTCTTCTGAAAGCTGCGAAAGCCAAGGACCTTTCAAATGTCTTGCTTCAGTTCTTCCTGAAAAACAATCGTATTTCCAAACTCTGTGTGCTAAATATAGCAAAGAACAGATATCTATTGGGGAAGTGAGGTGTGGGATTCAGATTAGGATAACTAAATGAATGTAATGTCTATTTTTGTTATTATGCTACAAATCAAACGTGGTACAACACACATATGAGTACTATAAAATACATTCACAATTCCTTGCATCTTTAGAGGTAATTCCTCTATGCATTTGATAATACAGTCCTTTCAATGCATTTGTACACCCAGGTAGGTTTCTTGACTGCACAAGTCCAACAAATTCATTATAAATATTTTAACTTTGTGGGTTCGTGAAATTAAAGGTCCAGGTTACTAACACCAATTTCCGTAGAAATCAATCTGACAGTCCAAAATTACATCACATAGACATACAACTTGCAAGGTCATCGACCACAAAAGAGTTCACTTTTACAGTTGTTCACGCGTCTAATTAGCGACTGAATGACTCTGGCGGGCGGTGGCTCCTTTTTTATAGATTACGTAATATCCGGAATGTTCTCAAACAATCAAGACGACGCTAGAAGAAAGACGAACTCCGTCTCCTTCCCCCCACCGTTTCGGCGAGCTTTTATCTCCGCACTGCACTGCCCGTCTCTTTAAACTCGTTGGCCGCGCCGCCTTGCCTCAACAATGCGATCGCGACAATATTATAACAAAGTACCAATGGTAGCTGAAATTACTGAACAGTAAAACAAATATGAGTTAAATTTCATGTGTTACAAAATCATAATATTGACACATCATTTTCAGAAGTTATGAAGTTTTTGTTGATTTTTCCGGAACTTAGTTGATTGGACTTGTACACTTATGAAAGTCATGTCTTCAAGTTTTACTTCTTCACTTTCCCCTTTTTCGTTTTAAGAAGTGAAGTAGATGTGCATTTTCACGTAATATTACTGTATTCTAATGACCTTAATCTTGAGCTAATGCCACGTTTGACTGAGTTCGCCGAAACGCCTAATTGTCTTAGCCACTCTGTTGTTTCGTTCGTTTGAACACGTACATTAGCACATGCAAGTTATTGTATCATTTGTTTATAAAATTATTAATTTTAACGGCCAATAATTCCTGTATCATATCTCGAAATAATTATATACATGAACGATGGTTTTGTTAATTGCTGCTGAACAGGATGGACCAGCCTACGGTATAATCCAGATCTCTTTACTGTTCATACTTT
This sequence comes from Mantis religiosa, assembly GCA_030765055.1. NCBI lineage: Eukaryota > Metazoa > Arthropoda > Insecta > Mantodea > Mantidae > Mantis > Mantis religiosa. The sequence continues at coordinate 339,469,518 of CM060948.1, forward strand.
GTGTTAAATAAAACAATTATGGTGTTTACCGTTTCCGAGATATTCATTGTTGCCGCACAAGGTCATGCAAAGAGTGTGTATTCCATAAAACATGGTAATAAACATTTTCCTGCGGCTTGGATATTCAAGTCATTACCTGGATGTTATAACAGGAATTATGTGAGCTTCCTTTAGGCCAGAGAAGCTTGTTATTTTACTAACAAAATGTAACGATTTATCAGCTGCCGTTTGAGCAACGCCTCACCTCACCTGGACATGGCAACACCCAACTTGCAAATCACACAGTATTAGCTCTACATATGTAGGCTTGTTTAATTGTTTCAACTGTGGTTATTTCGGCTAAACATCCCAGGTCAACTAATGGTTCTAATTTAAGGGAGATCATATTAGTTTCCTCTGGTTCCTCTACATTAATGTAACGACGTTGTTGTTAACAAAATTTTAACACTTGACTATTGCAATAAGAATTTAATGTAGACACATTTATGCTGTTTGTTGACTGTGTTAAAGCCTTCGATTCGGTTTTAAGAGATAAACTCTGGATAGCGATGGAAAATTGTGGAATACCAGCACATTTAATAGGGACTGTATAAGGTATGTATAAAAACACTACAATAACATTAATAAAGAATGGAAGAAAAACAGAAGCAGTGGACATAAATAAAGGAGTGCGACAAGGATGCCCTCTATCGCCTATACTCTTTAATATCTATATTATACAAGAATGGTAGCAAAGTATAAAACAAAATATACTGAATGGAAACATAATTTTAAATACAGTATTATTTGCTGATGATCAAGTGATCATATCCCACTCAGAAGATAACATGCAAAGAGCAGTATATAGTTTAAACAACATAGCGGAAACATATAACCTTTCAATCTCAGAACACTAAACTAAAGTAATGGCTTTTAGAGGAATGAACAACATAAGAGCAAAAATAGTTATAAGCAATAAAATAATAGAACAGGCTAATAGTTTTAACTATCTAGACTACACAGTAGCATCAACAAGGATATGGAGGTGAAATTTAACAGATTCAATCAAATGTATGTATGTATGTATGTATTTATTGACTGCAATTGGTTTACTACCCGGTGGCAGAGTTAAGAATACAGATCAAATTACAATTACTAGATTTACAACAATAACACAATAAACAATACAAACATGATATTATTTTAAATTTAGTCACTTAAAACATATCTAATTACTTCTCTATTTACATATTATATACCATTATAATTTAAAAGTTAAACTATAAACCATCTAGATTTTTTCTAAATTTCTTCAGCGACAGGGGACAGCCCTGAAAGACTGCTAAAGGCAATTCATTCCATTCTTCAATGGTTCTATTAACAAAAGAAAATTTTCCTACGTCAGTTCTGTATCTTCTACCCTTAATTTTATACCTATGATCGTTTCGTCCATAATAATCCGGATTATCTAACCTTACACTAACGTCCACCCATGCCTTTACACCAGCATTAGCTTTGAATAATGCTACCAACCTATGTTTTTTACGCCTAATTCTTAATTCCTCCCATTTAGTCTCATCTCCTTTTATAGGCCCAAAATACTTGCCTCTTTTTATGAATTTTATTGCCCTCTTCTGTATTTTTTCTAATGGATCGATTTGGTGTGTGGGACTATAATAAGAACGCTGAACAGGAAAACACGAAAGGAAACACAGATGAAATTTTTTTAAGATAATGGCAATTCCAACGTTAACATCCGGTTCCGAAATATGGACAGTGGCAAAGAACCAACGCAAACAGCAATCGGCAAAGATGAGATTTTTGAGAAGCGTGGCAGGTTATAAAAGAATATATCGCTGGGAGATATATACCGCATCGCTGGGAGAAGTGTGTAGATTTACAAGGAGACTACGTTGAAAAATAAATTCTGAAAAAATGTTTTGTATCTTTATTAGGTTGGGAACTTCTGACACCACCTATGTAGATATAAAGTAGAGAAAGTAAACTGTCATTAAGTCATTTTTCTCATCATACTTTCTTCCAACGCTTGTGAAGATTAATTACTCTTTGGCATGCAATTTTCAATCATTTCGTTACCATCATAACAAATAAGTTATCATTGGAATTTGTAAAATGTTATGTTGTTTGACATTAGTTTAGGCTAGGTTTGAGTTGTTGTCAAGCTCCATGCAGAACGCGTTCTTCCGCATGTTTTCAGCATACTCTGACACTTTATGATCTGCCTAGAATTTTCACAAGATGACAGGTTTAGTAAATGTCTGCGACATGTGGCTATATATTGACAACCTTGTTTTACTTCTTCAGTAAGAAGAAAGTATGAAAGAGTAATTTATTATTTTTGCTATAGACATACTTAAGGCATTTAAAATATATATACTAGTTATACTGAACTGGCATCTTACGGACGTAAAGCTAAAGTTTTTTTTCCATATTATAAAAAATCAACTTTCAAGAGTCATTTTATGAAACAAAAACTGAAAAAGGTTGTTTTCTTAAAACTATTTCATGTATCTTTCTAAAAGTTGACATAATTAGTTGCACCTAATGTGATAATATGTGATAAAAATGAAGTTATGTGTTTAAGCAACAGATAATTTGGCACGTTCACATGTTTATCTCCTTAAAAAACTTTTTAAGAACTAGTTGATGTGATGTTCTTTTAAACTCAAGGCACATTTCTCTCACTCACACTTCCAGACTGTAGGGAACATGCGAAATACACCTGAATAAGGATAAACACTAAATATTATATATATATATATATATATATATATATATATTGGCGTCTGTTAATCGTTTTTTACCTAAGCTGACCCAGCATCTCTTAATGGTCATTGGCTGCTATTGCAGTATAGTCCGTTGTGCGGTAAAAATTAGTTCGTTATTTAACATGGTGATATATCTTTATACAGGATGTTACAAAAAGTACGGCCAAACTTTCAGGAAACATTCCTCACACACAAAGAAAGAACATATGTTATGTGGACATGTGACCGGAAACGCTAAATTTCCATGTTAGAGCTCATTTTAGTATTTCTCTTAAAATGTAAATTGAAATCATTCGTGCAGACAAATGTCAAAATACCCATTGTGGTTCATGCACGATGGAGCTCCTGCACATTTCAGTCGAAGTGTTCGTACGCTTCTCAACAACAGATTCGGTGACCAATAGATTGGTAGAGGCGGACCAATTCCATGGCCTCCACGCTCTCCTGACCTCAACCCTCTTGACTTTCATTTATGGGGGCATTTGAAAGCTCTTGTCTACACAACCCAGGTACCAAATGTAGAGAGTCTTCGTGCTCGTATTGTGGACGGCTGTGATACAATACGCCATTCTCCAGGGCTGCATCAGCGCATCAGGGATTCCATGCGACGGAGGATGGATGCATGTAACCTCGCTAACGGAGGACATTTTGAACATTTCCTGTAATAAAGTGTTTGAAGTCACGCTGGTACGTTCTGTTGTCGTGTGTTTCCATTCCATGATTAATGTGATTTGAAGAGAAGTAATAAAATGAGCTCTAACATTGAAATTAAGCGTTTCCGGACACATGTCCGCATAACATATTTTCTTTCTTTGTGTGTGAGGAATATTTCCTGAAAGTTTGGCCGTACCTTTTTGTAACATCCTGTATGTTGGAAGATAATTGTCAAATTTGTATTTTCGTAACTGTTTGAATTAAATATATTACGCAACAGAGTTAATTTATCTGAAATGTATGTCAATTCTTAAACGAAATAAGGAGGAGGTTCCTTTGCTTTCAAGCCCGCCTTTCATATGGCACGATAGCACGTGCTTTAGCGGTCATGATGACATATTTGTTTATGACTTTTATCACCGACCTTGTTTTAAACTGGATTAGTCATATATCGTCATTCGAAGGTGTGTTGTGCCGAGTGAGAGAGCTAAATTATTTTATTGATCGTTTATTGCGCGTGTACTTATTATATGTATAATGGCAGAGTCTACCGCCAGTTTTTCGCTGAAGCGCATGTGTCTAATGCACTCACAGAGAAGAATCCGTCTTTGTCAGTGAGAGAAGTTGAACAGCTGTGCTCTGATCTTACTGGTGTGAGTGTTAGATGCGTATGAACATCGCGACATGAAACTGAGACAACAGGAAAACTTACCACTCCAGGGGCGATATTGCTGTGTGGCGAAGGCATTGTTTAAGGACAGACTGTACCGGGATACAAATCGCAAAATATACTACCTTGACGAGACTTGGGCGAATGAAGGACACACGACAAGTATGCTGTGACACGACTTTTAAGACTGAATGACAAGCATTGTTGCAAGGTATGTGGGCTGGTTTTAAAAATCCCAGTGGAAAAGATCGAAGGACTTTCATTATAAACTTGTTTCAGTCTAACTGCTCATTCATTCAGTTTCAACTTCCTCAGTTTCATTATAAACTTCATTTTTTGCATGCCTTCGTATTCTTATTTGTATGATTTTATCTATCTTCCTGGCAATTATTATGACGTTTACTGCAGGTTTAAATGTGATGGGAAGGCAGCATCTATGGCCTATGGCGCGAAAGTATTAGCCAATTAGGATGAGGGGGAGGGTAGTTGCACGCCGAGTGATACAAGTCAGCGGGGCAAGGTTATATGAAATAGAGATTAGTGTCACAAAAACACAAGAACGGCTGAACCGATTTGCCTAATTTTGGTTTTGAAATATTTGTATAAGTCCAAAGAAGGTTTAAATCAGTGGTGTCATTGAGGGGAAGCAGGGTGGTTACCCTTTCCCCCTCCTAGTTAAACTTCGCAGGTGACGTAATAGATATTGGGGTGAGGAAGAGCACGGGGAAGATTCAGTGGCTGGTTGTTAAACTATTTATTCTTATTTTTATGTGCATGATGTGTATAGAATACCATTGTGAATTATAACTTTATAGCTACATGTTAATAATTATTAGTTCATAATTTAAGTGGAGTTGTTATTCTTCTTAGCTATTAATTTGTCGATTTCGGGCTCTGTAACGGGACATGTTGACTGCGCTTACTTGCATTTGTTTTAAAACAACAAAGGAGTGTAGACGTACCGCAGTAGCAAATGACAGTCGGCTAAAATAAGACCTGACAGCTGTTTCCCTGAACCTCCGCAACGCTTAGCGAAAAGTTTAAGGGGAAAGGGAGGGGAGTCACCCTCAGTGACACTCGATGGCACCTCTGGTTTAAAAACCTTAAGTGATAATGGTCCGGGTTATTAACTAAATATAAAAGTACACACGCTAACTTTTACGGATTACATACATCTTTCGTTTTCGACAAACAAAAGCATTGCAAAGTACAAAGATATTCCACTCCTTGCCAAAATCTTCAAAGATATTTCACTCGTCTCCGACATAGTCGCCACTGTCACCTCGACCGGATTAGTTACATTATCCACAGATTTCTGTCACTTCACAGACTCGAAAGGAGGCACCTCTGGTTTAAAAACCTTAAGTGATAATGGTCCAGGTTATTAACTAAATTTTAAAGTACACACGCTAACTTTTACGGACTACATACATCTGCTTTTGTTTTAGACAAACAAAAGCATTGCAAAGTACAAAGATATTCCACTCCTTGCCAAAATCTTCAAAGATATTTCACTCGTCTCCGACATAGTCGCCACTGTCACCTCGACTGGATTAGTTACATTATCCACAGATTTCTGTCACTTCACAGACTCGAAAGAAGAGCTTATTCGGCGTGTTTATCCTGACATAACGCAACAGTACACTAACCATACTTGGCTGAGTGAACGAGAAATATAGGCGGCAAAAAAGTACAGATGTCGATGATCTCAATGTGTCTGTACAGAACTTTTTTCTGGGGGAGTTGTTTTCGTACAAATCAGCTGACACAGTTATAAACCAGGATGACGTGGTCAACTATCCCAAAGAGCTTTTAAATTCATTAGAATTGCCTGGAATCCCACCTAGCAATTTAAAATTAAAAGTAGTATCAGTTGTGATCATGCTGTGTAACATTAACCAACCACGACTGTGAAATGGAAAGAGACCAACTGTGAAAAAGCTAATGAATAACGTCATCAAGAGAAGGTACAAAGGAGAGGATATCTTGATCCCGCGTACTCCGATGATTCCAACGGATTTACCCTTTGATTTTAAGCGTCTACAATTTCCCATGTGTTTGGCCTTTGCGATGATCATAAACAAATCCCAAGAGCAGTCGTTGGAAGTTTGGTGACTAAACTTGGAGATTCCCTGTTTCTCTCATGGGCATACGTCGCATGTTCGAGCGTCGGAAAACCGCTATCTTTATATATTTACACACCACAAAAAGGACACAAAAAATATTGTTAATCAGAAAGCTTTAAATGGATTAACTTAATTGTAATTGTGTTGTATTTAAACTTTATCCCCACTTCCAGAATAAATAACTAACTAATCTGAATTTGTTTTATTTATTTAGATAAGTTCACGCAACTTTTATTGGAGGTACAAAGTTCGCCCTGTCAGCTAGTATAAGAGCGTTGTTCAATAAAGAATGATCACAATTTTTTTTTTGACAATGTACCTTTACTCATCCTCATAATTTTGATGGTCCAGCTCAAAATAGTGTCCCCTGAATGCGATGCACTTGTCCCAGCGTTTCTGCCAGTCTTCAAAGACATGCTGGAAACCATTTTTTGAGAGATCCTTCAAAATCGCCTCTGCAGCCTTCACCTTGATGGATAATGCCTCCCACGAAGGCGTTTCTTCAAGTTAGGGAATAGAAAAAGGTCATATGGGGATAAATCCAGACTATAGGAAGGGTGAGGGATGTACTTCACGTTCATTTTTGCAAGATATTCAGCAACAACATTAGCAATATGCAGCCGCGCGTTATCGTAGTGCAGCATCCAGCCTGCTTCACGGAAATGTGGTCTTTTGCCTCTTATGTGGACTTGTAATGTTTTCAGGACATCCCTGTAGTATTGTCCAGTTACTGGTGTGTGTGCAGGTATAACATGTTGATAAACCATTCCACGAAATCAAAGAATGAGATGACCATAACTTTCCCCGCAGAAGCAACCACTTTTGCTTTTTTGGGGTTGGTGATGGAGGAGATTTCCACATTGAGCTTTGCTGTTTGCTCTCAGGATCAAAATGACGTAGCCAAGTTTCACCAGCAGTGATTACGTTTGAAAGAAACTCCGGATCTTCCTCTAACATCAACTTTAACTGCATGTTACCTCCATTGCAGCGGTAGGCGATACTGAACATGTCTGAACTTGCCTGGTTCTCACAGGCGGGTACCAGGAGTACCAACAATGAAACTACTACGGCGTGTTTGTTTCATATTAAGCTAACAATATAATAAGATTGAATTTTAGTGCTAAACATTATGACCGTAAAATATTGTGATCGTTCTTTATTGAACAGCCCTCGTATATATCAAGTGTACACTACATTATGGCTCACTTCATAAAATGTTATAACCACAAATGAAATACTGGATATAACATAACTATACACAAAGACAAAACACTATCAAAATCGCATTACTGAACAAAAGACTGTTTTCAGTAAATTAAATGCCAGGTCAGGAGATGGCGTGAGTATAGAAAATTGTGTCAGAGAAACGTAACTACTTAACTTGATGATCAAGCTGTATTGATGATTGCTTCTTAAATCGACGGATTAATTAATTAAGCAAAGATCAATACAGCTTGATAATCAAGTTAAGTAGTTACGTTTCTTTGACAAATTTTCTATACTCACGCCATCTCCTGACCTGGCATTTAATTTACTGAAAACAGTCTTTTGTTCAGTAATGTGAATTTTGATAGTGTTTTGTCTTTGTTTATACTTTTGTTATATACAGTATTTCTTTCGAGGTTATAACATTTTATAAATATCCTGATGATGTGAGAAATACCCACTCCCAAAACGTCAATATCTAATCGTCTTTTCATCTGGCTTGCTGCCCGATAAAAAAGTGAGCGTATTCGTCGCTAAGAAAGCTTTAGGTCTTATTTTACATTTTGGCTATTTGGCTGTAATAAATTTTATTATCATAAAGATAAATATCCTATCTGTAGTAGGTAATCGAACCAGCTGCCTCTCGATTTGCAATCTAGCGTGCTATCCAGGAGAAATTATTATTATTATTCTTATTATTATTATTATTATTATTATTATTATTATTATTATTATTATTATTATTATTATTATTATTATTATTATTATTATTATTATTATTATTATTATTATTATTATTATTATTATTATTATTATTATTATTATTATTATTATTATTATTATTATTATTATTATTATTATTATTATTATTATTATTATTATTATTATTATTATTATTATTATTATTATTATTATTATTATTATTATTATTATTATTATTATTATTATTATTATTATTATTATTATTATTATTATTATTATTATTATTATTATTATTATTATTATTATTATTATTATTATTATTATTATTATTATTATTTTATATTATTATTATTATTATTATTATTATTATTATTATTATTATTATTATTATTATTATTATTATTATTATTATTATTATTATTATTATTATTATTATTATTATTATTATTATTATTATTATTATTATTATTATTATTATTATTATTATTATTATTATTATTATTATTATTATTATTATTATTATTATTATTATTATTATTATTATTATTATTATTATTATTATTATTATTATTATTATTATTATTATTATTATTATTATTATTATTATTATTATTATTATTATTATTATTATTATTATTATTATTATTATTATTATTATTATTATTATTATTATTATTATTATTATTATTATTATTATTATTATTATTATTATTATTATTATTAATGTATATATTTATTTCCCTGGTTATTGACATGCTCGAAAATTCAAAATAATCGTTTAATACCCATAAGAGAATCTGTAAACATGTGAAGTAAAATTCAATACCATAGCTGGGATTTGATCCAAGGGCGCTCTTAATCACTGAGCTGCCAGGTTAACATGCCAGCATGCCATTAAATTCTCCAACTAACTCGCATTTTTCACAGTAGACCACTAGAAGATGTCTTATGCAATGAGATGCATACCTTTCGAGCGGAATTACTATGTTGTAATTACTTAAATGCGATGCTTCATGACTTCCATGGTTCAAATCCTGGTTATGGCATTGTATTTTTCAGTCTGACTCTGTATATACAAACCTTATCCTACACATGGCTAGTGTGGAAGTGCAAAAGTTTATCTAAGAATTAGAATGAGGTTTTGTGAGATTATTTCGTAGAAGAGTGACTAAGAGACGCAGAGATCCTTGGTGTTCAGTATGAGAGCATGGTGGGCGGTCTGCCACTTATAATATACTCTTAACTGTTGCCAACTGGCATCTCTTTCAGCACCTTTGTGAAAATAACTCTTGAGGAGCCCCGTCGGTGTGGGCTTTTGGTTACTATCACACGCCTTTCTCTACTCACTCAACACTGCCTTAATGGACGTAAAAGTGGACGCTTGCTGTGGAACCTCTCCTCTCGGAGGGCTAGCGAGGTGGACTATTTCGGTGTAGGGAAATGGGTCAGTTTTTGTGCTGCCAGGTGCACAGCAGTAAGGTTATCATTGCGTTGTTAACAAAGGAGGATGATAATACAACTCACGTCCTTGATTTATGTGACAGAACCCGTTACTCTTTGTATTCGTGACTTTTTTGTTCTGTAGCAGAAATCACAAAGTTGTTGAGGCCAATCAGATAAAGCAAAACCCACGTGGATGTCGCGTCACCAAATTCTTCAGCTAAATCACGAGTAGGTACCGTACTGTTTGATTCATTTCAGAAAGGCTTCCTTAATACACTTTGGAACATTTCCATGTGGTGGGTTTTACAAACATATGCTCAAGCGAAACATCTTTCACATTTCCTTAAACGTTTTATGGACCTTGCTCATTACTTTCTGTACCACGTGCATATTAGTTAGAGCCGATATTGCATTTCATCTTTATGTTTAATTAGACTTGTAGGACATCCTGTACTCATAACAAAAGCAGTTAGCCAGAAAACGGATAGCTAATGGCAGGGCGACAATGTCAGGTGTAAGAATATGTAAAAATGAACTGGAGATGCTAGTTAGATGGTTAGAAAGAATGTATGAAGCGGTCGTTGAAGCCAGAACAATGTATGGGGCACATCAGAGATAGGATCACAATTAGACCAGATGTATGGATTGTTTTGTAAAGAACTAGTAGGGCTGCCAAAATCAGCATTACTAGAGCTAGGTACTACAAAAAGGAGGGGAATAATAATAGAGAGAATATTGAAATACTGCTATAAGTGTATTAAAGGGCAGAAAGGGGAATTATTGAATCTGTGCATGAAGCAACAGAAAAACGTTAATAATGCAAATAGTTGGTGGTCTGAATTGGAAAGAATGATATTAAAGACAGGCATGGGAGATCTATGGAGAGCGGAGGAGATAAATTATTTAGATTTTCTGAGATAGGAGGAATTATGGAAAAAAATAGGAATGGGAGATGTATGGAGATTAGAGGAAAGGAATACAAACGATGTGAGTAAATTGGTAAAATGCAGAATAGAAGATATAGAAAGACAGGAAATATGGGGAAGTCTAGAAAATATTAAATTATAAAAATTTTGCAAGCATATAAAAAATTGGGGACGAGAAGCATACGTAGATTACTGCAATAGGCAAGAGAGGAAAGGGTTAGCTTGGGTGAGAACAGGAACAATATTTCTAAGACGGATAAGAAGTTGGGAAAAGGGAATTTGTGAATTGTGTGGGGGAAAAGAGAGCACAGAACACTATGTAACAGAATGCGAGGAGGTCGCCATGCGCAGAAAAAGGGTTTGGGAGGAAAAATGGGAGAAAGTAGAGAAGAGGATAGTAGCCATAAAAATGTTAACGGGCAGGGGAGAAAAGAAGGTAAGAAGTATGGGTGAGTTCTTGCAGAAAGTAAAAGAGAAATGGGCCAGAAGTGTAAAGAATATAAGAAAGGAAGATGAGGGGGAAGAATGGGACTAATTAAAAAAACAAGGAGGCAGGAGGTTAAGAGCTACCTAACAGAGCAGAAGACCAGGGTGTCATGTAAGCCAAGGTAGCAACAAGGTAAAGACAAATAAATGTAGCCAAAAGTTGTAAATTGTAAAATTTTGGAACATGCACAATAAATCTAATCTAAATCTAAAAATCTAAATAAATTATCGCGGTTTTTGGAACGAGGTGAGAACTAGAGTACAAGGCATTGATAGGTAAGAGATATGGGAAAGTATAGAAGAAAAGAAATCTTTGAAATTTTATAAGCAATTAAAGACAGAATGGGGCAGGGAAAATATATAGATCAATGTAACAAAACTGGAAGAGAAGGCATAGCATGGATGAGAGAAGGAATAATATACTTAAAAGGGTTGAGAAGTAATGAGGTAGGAATATGTGAATTTTGTGGAGATGAAGAAAGCACTGTTCATTACCTGATACAATGTAAGGAGTTAACAAATTACAGGAGAAAAATATGGGATAAGAAATGGGACAGTGTGAGTAAAGAGATATTGACGGTACACATGCTAATGGGGATGGGAGAAAAGAAAAATAGATGCATAGGAGATTTCTTACATAGGATAAGAGAAAAGTGGATTAGAGTAAAAGAAGCTAAGGTCAAGAAGAAATGATACCAAGCTGCTCAGGAAAACCAAAGGTCTATAGCCAGGGGACCTGAGCCAGCGAGGATATCTTAGGGTCAGGATGTGAATTTTTGTATGGAGGTGAAATTAAACAGATTCAATCAAATGTGTGGGACTATAATAAGAACGCTGAACAGGAAACACAGATGAAATTTTATAAGATAATGGCAGTCCCAACGTTAACATACGATTCCGAAATATGGACACTGGCAAAGAACCAACGCAAACAGCAATTTTTGAGAGATTTTTGAGAAGCGTGACAGGTTACAAAAGAATAGACCACGTAAGAAACGAAAACATAAGAGAAGAGCTTGGGATTTTTAATTTAAACAGTAAAATAATAAAGAACAAAAATGAATGGAAAATCATATTTTAAGAATGGACGCGGAACGACTTCCAAGAAGAGTTTTAGATTATATGCCGAAGGGAAAGAGATGTGGGACGCCCAGCTCTACGCTGGAAGCATCAGTAGGCTCTTGAAGAGAACGGAACGGGTCACAGGGCCCAATCCTTGAAGATGATGTACAGGATGTATAATAGTGCATGTTCATGAAATTGTAATGGAAACTGTACAACTAAATATCAAATAACAAAAGCAGTTACACAAAAGGGCTCGCATGCGCGTCTTTGAAAAGTAAAATGTTACAACAGGAGGGAAAATGTAATTACTCGCCTATAATATAAGCTTTAAATTAAATGGCGAAGAAATAAGTAATAAAGTGGGTAAATGCCAATATATTTGTGGAATAATAGCTGGTACCTTGAAAAGAAAAACCGGAAAGATGCGACCTAGTACAGGTATGATCGGACAAGAAAGATGCGGGCCAAATGATTTGTGCTGTAGAAATGAAATATCTGCGAACAGCAAAACGATGCACAAGACAAATAATGTTAAAAATAAGAAATAAGGAAGGAATTGGATACAGATGCAGAAAAATGGAAAAGCCTTTTGCAAAGAATGGATAACTACCGCATCCCATTGCTGTCATAAACCCTTGGGTATTAGAAGATTAGAAACACCATCAAAAAGATGGAAATAAATATGGGGCCCGAACAGGAGAATTCTCATAAATCATGAAATGAAATGTGTAGTGTTTAACGCCCGCTTTTACTACATACGGCACCGCAGACGGTGAAACTGGTGATACATGAGATGAAGATGGAGCACCGGTGGAATGAGATGGCGGGAGAAACCGGAGGTCCCGGAGAAAACCCACCCCAGCGCCGTGTTGTCCACCACAAATCTCACTTTGCGGTCGCCTGGGATCGAACCTGGGCCGCCTTGGTGAGAGCCAAGGGGTCTAACCACTGATAAATCATGAAAGTTGTTGTTGATGATGAACTTTTTTTTTTTTTTTTTTTTTTTTTTTTGGTAATTTGCGCACTCAACATTAAATATCGGACGATGAATGTAATGGGTGAAATGACGCTTAAATGAGCCCAGGATCCATAGAGCTTAGAGCTACCCGACATTCGCCTTTCAGGATAAGGGAAAACCCGGAAAAATCCTTATCCAGGTAACTCACCCTGACCGAAATTCGAAGTCGTGACCTCTTGAACGTGAGGCAGACACGCTACCACCATGCTACCGAGACGGGCGATGATGAACCTCTAAATGAATAGTTGATCAAATACCAAATTTGGTGGGCGCCGGAGTAGAGTAATGGTTTCGTTCGTGACTCTCGTGCTGATGGTCCGAGTTCTATTCCCGGCTCTGGGTTGGCGATTTTAAGTCGGCCCTATCCACGCCTTTACCTCTGTCTAGCACATGTGAAGTGTCCCGTATGCCCAACGTGGTTCGGTGTCCACGCTATAAGCTGCAGGTCCTCTCGCCTCAACCCATCATTGGAGTTCATTGACACCGCCCTCTGGGTGCCTCCACCTGAGAAATGGTTCCGGTCATCACGTGCTGGGACGAGGTTACCCCATACATACCACATTTGGTACGTAAGTTCATATCTTCCAAGGATGTCACAGAAAGATTTTGAAAAAATATCCCTGAACCAAACTATACTTTATACGGAACACTTTTCGAAAATGTTATTTTCCGAAACATTCCCGCAAAATTGTGACTAAAATAATATAAGCTTAAGAATTTGTATGGCAAATGAAAGGTCTATATCAAATTTTCTGAACTGCACTGCATTTTCGATTAGTTGTGCAGAACTGATGAAACTTAAAGAGATACAGAACATTTTACTACAACATATGAAAAAATATTTCGACAAATAAATGCCTTTGTGTAGAGTTAACTATTTTATAAACATTCCGAATGTTATCTCCAAATTTGTGAAGTGGAAAGTGGTTACCCAAGTTCCTTTTCTCTTCGACAAACAAGGATAACAGAATTTGTAAACCGTCGCAGAGTGGCCAGTTCTTAAAGGTTGTTTTAAATATTGTTTGAGGCTATCGCATTCTCTTATTTCGATTATAAAGTAATAAAGCCAGTTCTATAAGCCTTTATCTCCATTAATTTGACTAATATGTTGTAAGGATAGTTGCTGAAGTGTAGAACATTGGATGTCTTCCTCCTGATCAAACAAACAGAACGGATTTTCACCAATACTTGCTGTGCTAAGTCTATATTGTACGTATATAATGTCACCGATTGCAGTCTTTCGTTGGAGCTACGACAAGCCAGTGCCGGCCACGCGTGGGCAGATACAGTGGTGCGCGCGCTGGACGCTTGCCGAGAGAGAAAGAGAGTGATGTCTGGATAGTTCCATCTTTCTCTTGCTGCCGCGGTCTTTCTCGGCAGTTCTACTGCATTCTAGAGTAATGATTGGAGGCATAAAAACCCCGCAAAATGTTAGAGCGGAGTCAGTTGCTAGTTGAGTTGTTGTTGTGCAATTGTGCAGTGTGTCGACATTTGAATTGTACCGCAACGAATGCTTTTGCTTGATTGTGTACAGCTGAGTTACGAGACGACCTAGAAGACTGCTGTTTGTCAATGTTACGCCATTTTTCTGCTGTCAGGGTTGTACAAAGCGTCTCTTTACTACAATAAAAGACGTTTTAAATTTTTTCAAACAAGACTTTTGATTCTACCAACCCACGAAGTCCCAATAATAAACCGATTTCTACTAATGTCTGTCTCAAATTGCTTGAAGAAGATACAAGAGTATACAATTGTGTGCAAGGCATAAAATGTTTCTGTATGAATGTCTGGTAACTGGGGTAAAACTTCGGCCACTTACGTATCTAGAGGTAGCGTTCAGGAGCTCCCGAGTTTCGAATCTCGTTCAGGGAATCTGAATAAGCTTAATGTTTTGTTTTTTCTCCCGAAGTTTTCCCTTAACCTGAAAGATAAAGTCGGGTAACTAAGCTACACTGACTCTGGTCTCATTTTAGCATCATTTTACCCATTCCATCCATCGTCACATAACAACGCTACAGGACGTAAATTAAAAATAAAAATAATAAATAACTGGGATAAGACTTTGGAGTAGTGGATTCACGACACACTTCCTTAACTGCAAGGGATGAAACGCGATCCATAGTCTCATGTTTATGGTGACTTTCCATACAATGACAAGAAACATTAAAATAGCGACATCACTATAGAAAGGAAAAATAATGCACAAATAACGATGCCTATCTCGAAACTCACATACATAGGTCCACTGAAATGTTTCCGACCTAATAACGATACAGGACATTTTTTTCAGATTTTTTTTTTCAACATAGCCTGCTTGTAACTCTATACACAATTCTTCCAGCGATGCTTCCATCTCTGTAGCCCTTCCAAATAGATATCGGCGTTTTTCTCTGCAAAATAAATGTTCACGAAGGTGATTTCCTCTTCATTTGACGAAAATCTCTGTCCTCTGAGCGCAATTTTCAGATGAGGGAACAAAAAGAATTCGCTTGGGGCTAGACCTCGTGAGTAAGGCGGATAGTCAAGCAGTTCAAACTGTAATTCGTGAATTTTCGCCATTGCAACCGCTGAGGTGTGAGATGGTGCGTTGTCTTGGTGAAACAGGATTAACCTTTTCTCCAAATGTGGCCGTTTTTTTTTCGCAAGTTCTGCCTTCAGCTTGTCAAGTAATGATGCGTAGTGTGCTACTGTAATGCTTTTTTTGGAGATAATCGATTAAAATAGCTCCATGAATATCCCAGAAAACAGTCGCATCACTTTCGCAGCCGAAAGAAAACAGATTTTGCTTTTCTGGAACCGGTTCCCCCTTTGCAGTCTACTGTTTGGACTGTATATTTGATTCGGGCGTATAGTGCTGTATCCAAGTTTCATCTACAGTAATTAATCAGCGCCAAAACTCGGATTTATTGCGCCTAAACTGCGCCAACAGAGCGTTGGAAATGTTTATTCGAACACGTTTTTGGTCTACCGTGAGAAAACGCGGCACCCAACGCGCGGGCAGCTTTCTCATTTCTAAATGTTGATTTAATATGTGACAAACACGTTCTTTTGTCATGTTCATAGCCTCTGCTATCTCTCTCACTTTAATTCGGCGGTCGTCCCGCACCATTTGGTGAACTTCGGCGATGATTTCGTCAGTCCCGAAATTTCACCGTCTCCCAACCTCTTACGGCCACGTTTAAATTCAGCTGTCCAAAATTTCACTGTGGTAAATGGTGCTGCAGAGTCCCCATACACAGCATCCAACTCATCTTTGATTTACGTAAGCGTATTGCAAAAACAAATATTTAATGACAGCTCGATACTCGATTTTGTCCATTTTCATAAAAACACTCATACCAACTCACTCAAACGACTGTTACATAACAATTGAACGTCCAAAATGGCTGCAACTTTGGTGAGTAACTGTCAACAGATGAACAACGAAATTTACTAGCTTTTGTTTACTATTACCATCTGCATGTTGAGGTCGGAAACTTTTCAGACCACCCTCGTATACCTACATAATTCTGTAAAGAGATGCACATTTGTTGTACAGTGCGTGTTATTTTATCTCTTATGGTGACAACATTTTTTAATTTAACAGGATATTCCCAGAAAATTTAAGACAAACACTTTATTTGCTATAAAAATGTATTAAACATATAGTACTTCAATAATAATCGTTGTATTCATGTTTGAGAAAATTGAAACGTTTAAAAAAATCTTGCTTATTGTCGCGAATCCCATTTTACGACTAGCGGCATACGCGCTAAAAGGGTTCGCGGAGCTTGTTTACACAAAGGAACTGATAAGCAGACAATGTGGAAATAAAGAGCCTGCAAAAACAGAGGGACCTCTGGCCGAACATTCGAGCCCCTCCCTGAATGGGAGCTGTTCGGATTGGGTTGGACTCGAGGGGGCAGTGGTTCCCGAGACCCGTGAGAGATCGGGTACGTCTCCAGAAGGGGTTGAGGGAAGCCATATATTCCCGCGTACTAGCCAGCATTGCTAGTAGAAGGCGTGCTAAATCACCAGGCGGCCCTACCGAGGTTAATCGGTAGCCTTCCCACTTTGGTGTTGGCCAAGTGAGTGGCGTATTCACTTCCATCTCGTCTTGAGTTCACAGGACGAGATGGGGGGGGGGGGCTTGTTAGTCTCTAGGTCTTGCCCTATGGAAAGCCCCACGGAGGCTTAAATAGAAAATTGAGATAAAGATAGCGCGAGATAAAAGACTTGCCGACACAGATAAGTGAGGTAATTGGAACATTCTGGTGACGTCTTGATTGTTTTATAGAACTTTCTATATCTTGTTTATTCCAGAAATATCTAGTAACTGTTACAGAAATCTCTCGAATCTATCAATGAGGTATTTAAGATGGCGACAACTCGCCAAGGGGGAGTTTTGAAGAGTCGTAAACAGCTGTAGGGACAGACGTAACAGGACTGTTGTAAACAGATGTAATCAGAAGGCTGTTGTGATCATCTACCCTGGTAGATGGTGATTGTGTATGTGACGTAATCCCGTTACGTAAGGATTGAACAGAGTGCATTTCTCCGGAAATAAAGAACATTTTGAATTTCGGCAAATTGGACTTTTAATTCTACAAAGTCAAATTATAAAGGCTATTTTAGGGGCACATGCTGAATATGGTATGTAACGGAGCTGCTCTTTCTGTTTTCATGTTATTTAAAAACATGTATTACCAGTAAAATATCTAATTTAATTTTTAGAGAGAATACAATACTTCCTTTACTTATTGTAGCTACATAGTAGGTAACACGAAAATTTACTTGAAATGGGTGGTATTGATGGGATGGTTTTGGAAACAAGTACGCTGTGATTATATACAAAGGTTTGCAAAAACCACAGGAATGTCGCAAGCAAGCCATGTTGAAATGGAATGTATTCTTATCCGGTCTTGAAGATCCGCTACCCACGCGTCTTACGTCACTACGCATCAGGATGTTGTACCCTCCGAGCCAAGAGCGACGCGATGCAACGCGACGTCGCGAAAACACAAAGCTATCCACACCCATGGCTTCCACTACAAACGCATGAATTTAAGAAAAAGGTCCACGCGTCATCAACTCTTCATTCTTTGTTATGAGTTTCAAATTTCAAATACCTAGTCTTTTCTCAACTGGGAAGTTACTTTCGTGGTCATACAGAGCATGGAATTTCAAAACAAACACAGAGCAACACGTGACTTGCTTTGTACAACCAAATGTGGGAAGAACAATTGAAAGTTTCATTTTATTACCAAGAAATAGACAGAAGCTTACACTTTTATAAGAACTACCTGTAAAAGACCAAGCAGAGAAAGCTACGTGAATGTAACACAGCCTGTGTTAAGACTATAACTACAAAATTAAGTACATATATTATAAACTTTCATTTTGGTTCTACTAAAGCAGAAGCTCGAACGACACAGTACAGTTAATTTGGAAACGTAAGTAGGGACAACTTACGAGGGCTGTTCAATAAAAAATGGTCATAACTGTTTACGGTCATAATTTTTTGAACTAAAATTCAATCTTATTAATATTGTGTTACCTTAATGTACAACAAAACACGCCGTAGAAGCTTCATTGTTAGTACTCCCGGTTCCCGCCTGTGAGAACCAGGCAAGTTCAGACATGTTCAGTATCGCCTACCACTGCAGTGGAGGAAACACGCAGTTAAAAATGATGTTAGAGGAAGATCCGGAGTTTCTTTCAAACGTAATCACTGCTGATGAAACTTGGCTACATCATTTTGATCCTGAGAGCAAACAGTAAAGCTCAGTGTGGAAATCTCCTTCAGAACCAACGCCCAAAAAAGCAAAAGTGGTTGTTTCTGTTGGGAAAGTTATGGTCATCTCATTCTTTGATGTTCATGGTATGGTTTAGCAACATGTTGTACCTGCACACACATCAGTAACTGGACAATATTACAGGGATGTCCTGAAAACATTGCAAGTCCATATCAGGCGAAAAAGACAACATTTCCGTGAAGCAGGCTGTATGCTGCACCAGGATAATGCGCGGCCGCATATGGCCAATGTTGCTGAATACCTTGCAAAAATCAACGTGAAGTGCATCCCTCACCCTCCCTATAGTCCGGATTTAGCCCCATGTGACTCTTTTCTATTCCCTAACTTGAAGAAACACCTTCTTGGGAGGCTATCCATCATCAGAAGCAGGGTGAAGGCTGCGGAGACCATTTTGAAGGATATCTCAAAAGATGGTTTCCAGCATGTCTTTGAAGACTGGCAGAAACGCTTGCACAAGTACGTCATATTCAGGTGAGACTATTTTGAGAAGGACCATCAAAATTATGAGGATGAGTAAAGGTACGTTTGTCAAAGAAAAAGTGATCTTTCTTTATTGAACAGCCCTCGTAAATATAAAAAATTCTGACTATTACATTTGCAGGATCTTCAGTACCTACCCTCTTTGTCTATATTGGCTATACAAATTTATCTTATGTAAGTTAATTTTTCTATGTACTTCGTTTCAATTAAGATAAACATTTCCAGAAATTGCTGCATTACAAGTTATGTTATAGATAAAAGACAACATCGATTGTCAAATGTTTAACGCTATAGTTCCCTACACTTTCCAGACATCGCCAGAAACAACTGAATAACAACAGGACTTGTAAGTGAACGAAAAAGTATTGAACAATTGATTATCGTGGAAACGCCTTATGCTACAGAGAAACTAACCGTGTGTTCGGAGAAACTAGAATTTTTGTTGCATATGTTTTCATATATTGTTTATCCTACATCTGTAATACAAATGCCCTCTGAAGGGAGAGGGTGTCAGGCTATTCCTAGAAAAAGGGAAATTCATATTTAATTTGTTATGTAAATATTTATAATATGTGGCATTTTAATTCAAACTGTTGGTGCCATTTTTATTACATTAAGTATGCCATAAGATGTTTCATGTAAAAGGGACAGAACCCTGTGTTGCATTCCTGGTACACATTTAACTTAAATAGCAATTTTGGTATTCATCGGACTTTTCATTTTTCAACACTCACATGCACACACACACACACACGTTCAAGAGATGATTTACCTGGATAAGGTTTTTCCGGGGCTTTTCCATATCCTGAAAGACGAATGTCGGGTAACTCTAAGCTCCAAGGACTCCGGACTCATTTTAGCATCATTTCACCTATTTCATTCATCGTCCGATATGACTTAACGTTGGAGGACGTAAAATTACCAAAGAATACCTTTTACATACAATGGAATAGAGTAGACTTATGCGTTAGTCAAGTATTTTAAGGGGGAACATAAG